>WURT03024024.1:0-15654 GCA_009936505.3 Holothuria glaberrima | reverse complement strand
ACATACATACATACACACGCCAGCATGACCGCATAGGTTTCTCTTTCATCGAAACCAAAAAGTCGGAAGAAAAGAGTCCAAGCCTGATGTATAATGGAATATATATATATATATATAAAACAAGTCGAAAGAAAAGAGTCCAAGCTTGATGTATAATTGAATATTTTCGTGTGGGTTCTTTCGAAACAAGTGAAACACAAAGTCATGAATGTCGATGTTATACTCGTTTCACAGAAGGGAGTAACGAGCCTCGTCGTTAGAAGTTGGGATTTCTATTGTCATTTCCAGTCATTTACTGCAATGGTACTTTTGTTTGAGGCCAAGACTTCTGGTTGAGGCCAAAGAATGTCATTTATACAAATCGGGTTGAAGAGTCAATGGGTAATTCATAAAGTTTGGTTCGAACCGAGTCATGTAGTTGGAAAGTACCAGCCTTATCTAATTAAGTCATTGATATATTTCAAGTCGAGTTAGGTCATTAACAGTTTTCAACTCTGTATCCATCTAGGTAAACGAGTGTGAACAACGAGAAACCACTGCAGCCACCTGCAGGTCAGTTCAGCAATATGTGATTTCTGTTTATCAGGATCACAGTTGCTTACATATGGAACGACAAACTGTGACTCGAAACAGAGCTGCAATGCTACAATGTTATCGGTGCACAGTTGAAATACATAAATAGTCACACAGAACGAACTAATTTACAGGGTTCACATCCTGGTTAAGGCTATAGAACTGATCTTTTTAACACCTTTTTCAATGGTATAAAACTATTTTTATGCTATACTGAATTTGACGCGGACACAGACTTGATTTTCAAGATATCGGACTCGTCATCAAGCTGTCCGCGAACTTCTGTTACCATTTGTTTCTAACATTTGTGAAACTAAGCTGTATTTTGGAACCGTATTTCCTGTCCAATGAGCCGTACTAAATTTGAAAATGGAATACGTCATCGAATTTACGCGACCATAGACATGTAATTTTAGGGTGATCTGATAACGAGCCCAAGCATGGTCTCAATGCTTCGTTGATTCGCAATCTTGATCCAGAGAGCGCATCTCACCTGTTGGTCGTGATCTGATGAATCGCACGTTGTTAACCTATGTGTGATGTTCAAACTTACTTGTCACGCGGCCAGAATTCTTTTATAAAATAGTTTGTGGTTAACCTTAATAACGTGCTAATAATGGAACCTTGCAAAGTAACATTAAGTTGTGTTTCTATACAAAATGATTTTACTGAATAAGTATTGAAAATTTTCTTCTGGGAGTCCTAAATTCTAAAGCAACATTTATGAAGAGGAATGTTATGTATCAACTTACAAGGTCTTGCAAGTGTTTTTCCCTCAATAAGCTTGTGGGAAACTTTTTTGAAAAACAATTTTTGGTAGGTCTACGTACGGTACGCTTTGCGCCAACTGATTGTGGCTCTCCCATACGCGTTCTAAGAGGGTACAGTTCGCACATTTTACCGGTCATTGCAAGAGTGCCATATCAAAGCCGAAACAATCACTTCAAATGAGACTTCCTAAAACGTAAGGGTTCAAATCTTTGCCAAAGGGAGCACCATTTTGAATCAAAGCCACGCTACAAACACAACCATTTGTCAAACGACGTCCCCCTTTGTACCCACCCAAGAATAGAAGATCGCTAAATAATGAAATTTTTTCATATTCAATCTGTTAAAGCCTCATCCATGCCCTTTAGACCTTTCCCAGGACAGCATCTCGGTACGGGGTGACGATGGAGACGCCCGGACATCAAATATCTTACGTAACCACTTTACCTCAGCTTAGTCAATGCTTTGAACTGCGGCCCCCAAAAGACTTCGCCCAGGCTGTGGACCTGATGCTTGCTTGGTCCTGTACCTGTCTTGGATAAATGTTTAGGGAAAGGGTTATGCTCCGCCACTCCGGTTCGTTACAATCTTGCATTCATGTCTTTTTTGTCTCTCGTGGAGTGACTATACATACATGACACAGAAAAGAAACACACACAGCCGACGTGGTTTATTTATCCCTGACCGTTTATTTAAAGATACCACAGAACCATTGTACAATTTAAGGATGGCCTGTAAACTGAGTACGCAGTTGATTCAATATACTAGCTGTTACTTTTGAATCTTTAAGAACGACAGGTTTGGATGCCGGTAAGGGAATAAAGTTATCCCCGCGTATAAAGCATGCTTAATAGCGTGCTCGTCCACTTCTGCCTCAAATATGATTGCAACATGGTGTTGGGCAGCTGAAATGTACTGTATCATTTAAGAATACGTGTGTATCGGGTAAATATTATCAATGTCATCTACATTACAAATGCGAGTCATGTAGTCTTCCATTGCAGCCATTTATAGGTATTAACGATTTGCATTCCATGGTAACGCGAAGATCAGTTACTTAGTCCAAGTATCTGTACACTGAATTTGCCATTGTATTTTTCTCACCGCACAGTACAGACCTGATGCGTATGACGTCACAGAACATAAAGTACGCCCTCAATGGAGACAAGCTCATATCATTGCATCTTACACCATCTTACAAACAGCTGATTTATGCACCGAAGGATGTGCTCGTAAGTCTACTACACGAGCGTGCGAAATCTATGCCGTGCGTACAATCCCCTTCATTGTTTGCCTCAAAACTGGCGTCGCGTGACGTCAATCTTTAAGGTCTATAGAGGTTCTTCACGTGACGTCATAATGGGCTCGGTTTTACTTGTTCCGCCATTTTGGACGTCAAATTTCGTGCACGCGCACGAACCACATTGTGTACTAAAAGTATCAGTCACAGTGTAGAATGTTTTGTTCCTTCTTTTCAATAACATTTTCTTCATTAAACTGTGAGGAGACGATTGTAAATGTAAGCCTCCTTGTACAGTTGTAGTGTAAGGCTTAAATGCACATTACAATCACCGTATAAAAAAGTATAATCTCATTATATCTTTAGTCGCTCACTAGATATGTAGTGAGTACTGCGCAAACTAGTGTATAAATTCCCGAATCAATATTTCTTCCGTAGAATTCCAGTAACCAATCTTGTTCTACGTTGTATGTCTGTTGGAAATCGATAATAAAACTGTAGGGCCTGCGATTTTTCTTGACTATTATGTAACAAACGTTCATCATCATTAGGGAAACATTCTTTAAAACCCTTGAAACATTATATTTGTATACAGAGTACATACGGCGCGCGATGAGTTTGACGTCCAGTATGGCGGACTCCGCTGTTGTCAAATGTATTTGTGACGTCAGTGAAGAACCTCTTTACATTCTTTACATACATTAATACCCTTTGAAGGGTATTAGCTCCGTGGTTTTTACGGGCAAGTGTAATTCTCTTCACATTGTGCCTTTACTTAATGATCCCAAAATGGATTGCTTGACTCCAAAACGATGATTAAATGCACAAATGATTTACCATGCTCCTCACGTACCACCCTGGTGGAAGTGGGGCTGAATGAATACTTAAATTCAATCAACATTACCACTCCTTCCGAATTTCAAAAAATTGGAAAACTTCGGTGTACTTCTGAAAATTTCGGTAATTTGAATTTGTATGATTGATCTCTGTTTTACCTACACGTTTCTATAAATTTGGGACTTTGTTTCAATTTTTCTCTTGAGGTGTGAAAACCCTGTATTCAGTGATTTGATGGCCGTGATGAAGAAGTACGGTCATTCCTGTTTCCGTGAACCATTCTGATTTTTCATCTGAAATCTAGCAGCATTGAAGTAACATTTCAGTTTAGCTTAAAAATGACAATTGGTCATTAAATATTAATGCCAACTGCTTTCCCAAAAGTTTTATAACTTTTTATTGGATGAAACTATTGCTCTCTTATCACTGCTCTATTTAATCATGTCATGAGAAATTTCAAGTAACAGTAAGAAGGTAAAATATTCATTTATATACAGGCAGAAATCCTCACATAAGACCATACATATAAAGTTATAAAACTGTCTAAGTTATACGTACATTTTTAATACATCTGGCCTTTTAAATGGAGAGGAAAAACTAACAGTTGCTTACCATGATCACGCCACAAATATCGTTGTTAGGTTATCTATATACAGCACTGAATGAACGTTATTAGTTTCAACGCCATTGATCGCATTCCACACACGATGTAATGCTGTTAAATAGGTGAAAAACATGTTCTGCAAAGGGAAGGGTAGATTTTCTTCATACTTTGAACTACCCAACAAAATATCAGAGTGATCATACCAAACAATTTTGTTACAGAATGCTCGTCTGTCGCTGAGTTAAAGTTTATGTGAATAAAGTATAGTCTTAACAAACAATAAAATGTTAAGTCATTATAACAAAGGGGTGCACTGGGTGCATTGCCCATTAAAACACGAAAAGTGTGATTTTGCAAACTCATATCGGATTTAATACATTGTTTCTTTTGTACGGTAAAATTCTTACTTTACTGGTTAAAACTGGTTAATTTCAAAGAAATACAAACTGTCTGCGTCAAACAACCAAAAATCATTGGATATCACTTAGTTTGCATTTAAGTGTTGCAAGTCTCCCAGTTTGAAATCAGATTTTTTTTTGGCTCAACTTGGAATCTCTCTGTTCTATCATAAACGATTGTAAGAATGCTTAAGGATAAGCATTGTATTCGTTTTGTCAAAGAAAAGCTTAATCTAATCCCTCTGGTCATATTTGAATTTTACTCTGTGCAGATCGATATTTTACCAAATAGAGTGGGAGGAAGCAGGTGTGAAGTCATAGCCAACAATGATGAACAATGGTTAGGTTTTTCTTGGAAAATGGCATCCAATAACACTCTTCAAATTTGGATGCATTCGTTACGTGAATGTATAAAGAGCACTGGAAGTTTACATAAATCTACGTGAGTTCATTTTAACTCGAAATCCCATCTCTCCCATTGTCTAAACCAATGCCTTCAAATAAAAAACAAACATACATCATTACGATCCCATGGGATATGGTATCACATTTGCTTGATACACGTTCTTCATCGCAAGCAAACGTAATCTCAACTTGTTATATCCCAGAGAGCCCTCTGGCAACTGAAAGCACGTTTCATTTGAACGGCTTTGATTAAATTTCTCTTTCACACATAAAAAAAGGGTGTAAAAATGACAGTTTGTTTCCGGGGAAAACCATCAAAACACGAAGGAGCTGTACATAGTGTAGAGGCCCCAGAGGTTCCTTACCCCCTCCAACCGAACCCCTAGCTCTACAACTGGCATTACAAATGCATCAGAGCACAGAGCTTCATGTTCCTTTTTTCAATCATACAACTTTCCCTTCTTTCCACCCACAATAAATCCTCCCTGCCAATACGCTACCTCATTTTGCTACCAAAATTTGCTTTCCCTTACCGTCTGCTAGAAAAAAAAAACGCTTCCACTTATTCTGCAGGATACTTAATTCTTCCATCAGGCTATCTAAAACCATCTCCCTTAAGGCGTCAGACAGACGTGCCAAAACAACTCACTGAGGGACTCCCACCTTAGTTGTAATCGAAACTTGCCAATACTCGTCATTACACTATGGACACTACGTTAAGTCCGTTCGTGTAAACAGTCTTCTTTATAAGAAAAATGGCAACTGGTTAACTTTGAAGAATACTAAATATTAGCTCAACCGTGTCTTGGAAACAACCCTTATATTTCAAATCCAAAACTTCGTTTACATAGATAGTTTCCAGATGTTTCATTATCTGATTTAGAAGGTCAATGTAACTGTTTTAAGGACTTGACCTTCTTTTACATATTACGTGTGTCCATTCCTTTTCAGGAAAAATCTTTTTCAAGATTTCTTCATTTGGAAATGGGACGACCTATGACCCTTATGCAATACACTTAATCCACTTACAATTCATAGTTTGTCTACTGTTACCCTTATCTCATCGATTTCTTTCACCAAAACCATGTAATCTATTCCCCATCAATATGAGGCACCCATATGCAAAGCATAATATCTGTCTCCGTTACTCTTCTTGAGACATTTCATCTGTTCAGCTTTTCAAGCCCAGGTGACCTTTGACCACACCAAAACAATTGGCTTCTTGTGCTCTATTTGGATTATTCATGCCATAAATAAAACCCTAAACATTACCTTTCTTGAGATATTGTGTTCACATGCAACACTTGACAAACAGACTAACACACACACATTTTTAAGCATGCATAGGCTGCCCGAACCTCGAAACGAATAACTGCTAGCTTGAACCGCTCATTGAACATGGATCGTACTTGTAACATGGGTTTTACGTATCAAAATTTCTTTGCTAACAACCAAAGTATAATAACAGCTACTTAAAAGGCAATGATATATTAAAGATCTATTTACAATCACATTGTCACATTTTACAAAGGTTCACCACAGTTCAATATATAATAAGTCGTTTTGAACTATTTATATACAGTATTAAACACCTACTAACGCCTAAGCCGCTACGTATTTATGTTAGGTACACGGTGTATAAAAATAATATAATGATTGTAGAAGAACATTAAAACAGTATGTATGCTAAGTAACTAAATTCGAGTGAAATAATCGCAAATTCACTGATAAATTCAAACAGATGCCACAGGACAACAAGTAACAACTCCATGCTTACTCTACCAAGTTCCTTGATAACAACTTACTAGTACCACTGTGATTAAGAATAGAAAATTTAAATGACATATTTGATTATCTATTTGTACATTACACTGCTTGAGGAAGTCAACTATTGGATATTTTGGAGGGGCTTTGAAAAGAAGTTGCCCGAGTTTTATTTGGACTTGCATTTTTACCCACCAGAGAGGTATTGTATCTCCCTGCACTAACCACGCAAGTCAAGAGACTTTTTCCAAATTGAAACACGTTTATTTACGTTAAAGCATAAATCATATGAAAGAAATTAAGTGCCCTTGCTAGATAAGAAAACAAGAACATTTTCATCATTATATTCAACCAGGAAATGTCCAAAGCTAAATAATTTCTCATCCAAGATACATTCACAACGTCGTTCATCGAATAACTGGCCTTTAGATCGTCGAATGTTTAAGTCATATCTACCGTCATATTTTCATCTTTTTGCGAAACACAATAAATCCGAAAAAATCTGCAAAATTACCGACGAACATAAATGGCAGTAAAACCACCATCCAAAGAGCCTCATGGTGTATGTATACAATGCAATTCACTCATTGATCAGGCAGAATATCCGAAGTACCAATTTCGAACATTTCGTCAAATTCATGAATCATACGAAAACCCAAGAAGCACCTAAAAGTGTACCTGATTAAATGAATTTGTTGCAATCTGTAGCTGTGCGAGCTCAGCTTTCCATAGTAGCTTCAACCGTTTACGATTCCTTGTCCACCGTGGATTCGTTTGCATTCGTCTGTGCCTCATCGTATACGTCAACTATGGCTTTCGTCATAACACCATAGGCTTTCAACCAGGCGTCTTTGGTTTTCTGGTTAAATTTGTCCTTGAGTTCTTCTTCAAAAGCTTCCATCAGGGCTGTCCCCAAGCCCTAGAATACAAAGCGCGAACAAATTATCAAACAGAAACAACAACGGATTGGAAAATTCTCCAGAGCTTGATGAAATTAATTAATAGCTAGTTAAAATATTTGTCCATCAAGAACGTGAGATGACAGATATACATATAGATATTTCTATAAATTGTGTTATTGTTGCATAATTGTCGATTTAAGAACCGTCTATATAGTTCCATTTTCAACTACTGCAAAGGACCATACGTCGTTAGCACCCAGTTCTCCAAACCCCATCACTGACTTATGTAAAATCGCTTACCTTGCTAAGGAATTTCAAAATTGAGCTGCAACGTTTATTGACTATTACATTGCTATTTATTAAAGTTCATAAATCTAGGTCATCTTTTGAATTATCTAGTTAAGGAATCTAAAAATTTACTCACATCATAGTAAATTTTATCGACGTGATGGCGGATGTGAGTCTTTCCTACATTTTGGAGCATTTCTAGGAGGATCTCAATGTCATCTAGATTTTCTACCAGTGAATTCAAGGAAGCCATCACCCTCAAAGCATGGGCTTTCATCTTTTTGTTTCCATGCAGGTCCTCAATCGGGATATCACGAAGCTCGTCAAACAAGTCTTGTGAATGTGGATGGTTTTTGAATAGTCTTTAATAAAAATGAAAAAGAAGACAATTTTAGACGAAAATCACTTCCATATCTCAGTCTCTAGATTCCAGTTAATAAACAGCCCACCAAGAAGGGAGTTTCAGGAGAAGAATCTTTTCTAACTATAATACCACTAAACTATGATATAGCGGAAATTGTATTGAAGCCCACCAAAATAACATATTCTGTGGCAAAAATAAGGTTCATCCAATTTAAAACAGGCAAAGGAGAATTATTGCTTTTGCGAATGAAAGTTCGACCAGAGGTTAAATAATTATTTAGGATATTAATATCTTAGTTTAGAGAAAAATTCTTAAGAATGAAAAAAGGGTGGAAATACTCTTAAACCAATTAAAAATCGAGACAAGCTTGTATCAAGTATTTTAAAGGTTGTTTCTTAAGGTATCTGGACATGTAAACAAAACTGCTGTCTTACTCAACAATTATTGATTAAGATCCCCTAGCTGATGAGGAATCCGTTAGAATTATTTCAATATCTTTGACTGTTCTCAAGATCATCAAACCTCTTCAAAAATTTTCCCTTTGCTGAGATTCCTCGTTTGCTATTCAGAAACTGTGATGTCAAGTGTTACTGCAGGGTCTGTATTTCTTTTGTTAATTCTTTATATATTATCTGTTAATTACGAGCTATTTTCTAGTCAGGTGTTTGATGAGCACATTTTTAAATTAGTTAACAGTCACTTCCAGAATACCCCCCACCCGGCATGCTAATATTTTAACCGTCCTTTAGGGTTATAAGCAAAAGATGCTATAAGACATATCTCATTAGTCCCTGTTTATGTATTGCAAAAATGTGAATATATACAATTCAGTGAAACCGCAAGTGGATCCAGTAAAGTCATTCTACAAATTTCTATGTAACAAGTTTTAGTTCTAGAAAGACCTACGTACGTTGCCCTATTCAAAGTGCAAAGTGATGTGACCGAAAAGACTTAAATAAAATTGGCAGATTGAACCATCCTCTATGTCGTGTAACGTTACCGGTGTACGTAAAGAGATTGCTTCATTCATTCAACGCCCAAGGAGTTTAGTAGCTACATTTCTGTGGTCCTTTTATGATTGTGTATTCCCCATTGTCAGATTTTTTATTTATCTTTCGGGAGATACTTTAATCGACCGCCTAAACCGAAAAGCGCATCACTGTAGACTAAGTGTCTGACGGTGTATCAAAACCAATTATTTTCCCTATAATTTTACCAACAGATCAAAGGTAAAGTCATAAATACAAGTTTTATAGGCAAACCATGCATTTGTCAGAGGGACACATACAATTTGCCTTGATTGAAGGCAATCGTTTTGGTTAAAGTAAAACATATTTCCTTTAACGCGTCAAATCCATTCGCTAATTCCGCAATTGATGGCTTTTGTTCGTTACTGGTGTTAATCAGCATTTTCATAAGTCGGACTTCTATCAAACTAGAGACTAGAGTTTTCCGTTTTGTGAAATTAGAAAACGGAAACTGATGTTTTGGTACTACACTATTTCAATGGAAGTAATGGAAAAATCACTTCCAAATCACTTCCAAAAAACTTACAAAACGGAATTTGGCTTTTAGAAAACGGAGAACTCTTGTCCTCCTCTCAAACATTTTATTTAAAAGCTTCACCAACAAAACAGGTTAATTTCACACTTTGGAGTAACCAATTATGGCACTGTAAGGTGGTAACTTCCTGATGAAGGCCTGACTACCTTCGCTCTTTACAAGAGCTGTTTCCGTGTGTTTAATACCTAACTATAATAATTATTATTCGATGACAGCTGTCTGTGCATTCAGAAGCCTCCCTGGGTATTGCAAGTGTTTACTAAACAGTCTTTTCCCTATTACCGAAGTAATGGATACTTCATTACACCTAGATACACCCAGTGTAAATGAAGTCTTGATAAAGTCTGGAATAGCTCTATCCTTCCTGGAAGGGGTTGGTACATCACCCCAAACATATTTAGGAATCTCCATATATCTCTATAAACAATTGTTAACTGTACTTTGGTTAATATAAACTCAAACAATTCACTCGTGTACGAAATGCGTAGCACTAAGTTCACACACAATTGTGTCTGGACAAGGCTTTGAGCAACTGAAACTCAGTACAGGCTACTGTATCTTAGAAAGGGAGGTGCACTAGACAGATGTGTGCTTTATGTGTTTTGACATGGCCTTGAGCAACTGTAACCCAATAGAAGCTATTATAGCTTTGTCAGGCAAGTGTACCAAACAGATATATGCTTTAATGGGGGGAAGGGCTGGAAGTAAACTTAGTAGGGAGTTTTTCTGGTTTCTAAAGCTTTAATATTTGTGTTTTGAAGATGGACAAGGAAAAAATGGTAGTAGTTTACATTCATGAACTTTTCAAGTGACATACCGTAGCTATCGCTTTGTCAACATTACCGGTTAACTTTCGTGACAAGTGTGTAGGGTTTATCAGGGAGTTGCAACCCCTTGCTTTTATTAAGCTAACTTTACTCTGCCATGGACTCATATGTCAATTACTTTTCCACACCCTTCCAGAATGATAAGTGTGAAAATGTACACAATGTTCTTATCTGGACCGCCACATTTTAAAGTAGGACACATTTGCAAATCTTATTTCGAGTCCGTTTTAGTTTAAATAATGCGGAGGGATCTTATTTCGAGTCCGTTTTAGTTTAAATAATGCGGAGGGAGGCTGCAATCCTTTAAAGGGCCAGAGAGGAAAGAGTACAGGAGACTAGGAGCAGAAAAAGTGGCAAATGTGATGTTTCCAGACGGCATAGCAAGAGAATTTGTAGCCTGGGTGAGGGAGAGGAAATTTCAAAGTTCTCCTGTCAAAGATGTGATAAACCATAGACAGCCGAGAGTATGACTCCCAACTTCACAATTTAGACTTCACCCACTGTAACACTCAAGATGAAAATGTACTACAAAATATATTCTATGGCTGAAAAAGGAATGCAAGTTATTAGTCTTACTCCAATGTTACTAGCTTCTTTCGTTTAGATAAAGCATTTTAAAACCCATACTTTCATATAAAATAGAAAAATGTCCAATGGCTTGTGATTTCACTCTTAAAATCCTCTTACCTCCTCATTAAATTGAAATAGTTTATTGGCATTGGAAAAAGGTACATTTTCAAAGCGTTTTGGGAAAAAGGTAGAGTGTATATAACAATGAAACATATTTTTGAACAAGCCAGGGGCAAAGGCTATAGTGATTATCCATATGCCATTGTTTTCATGAGCGAACAAAAAGAACATGGGGGTCAAAGTCACATGTACGTTTTTCAAAATATAAGAAATGACCATGGTGTTTTTGTCAAAAATCGTGACTTTTCGGCATTTTTTAAACTACGGTCTGGGAGTGAGAGCGGGTTTACAGAAAGAGTACGCTCTGCACACTCGGGAAAGTAGTGAACAAAATGTTTATCTTACACGAAGCTGTTACAGCAAAGAGGGACCCTATATGTTGTACAAGAGGGATATCACAAATTATTGAATATTTTTGCGATAAAATTTTTACTTGAATTGACTTCTTAATATATCTGTATAGAACTTTAACTTTTATTGCGTTGTTCATGCTACTTTTATACTTCAAGCTTAGATCGACCTAAATTGTAATCTTTAATTGTCTAGAAAGCACTCCGTATACAAACGACGGATACCTGTAATTGGGTAAACACTAGCGATGCCAGACGTAAGTAGAACAAATTTTAAGCCCATCATGTGGTTTTATTGCATGGTGGTATAGCTTTGACGAGGAGCCAGAAGAAACCTTGTACTAATTTAATATGATCCGTATTAATATCAGACGTCCCATCAACTCACCTGTCGCCATTGACAGGTGTTGCCGAGAAAGAATAAAACAAAGACGGTGGGCGACAAAGCAAGCACATTATCTTGAACTTGACTGCTCTTGCTATTTTTGGCGTTGTTGCCCTTGACTTGGAAACATGCAACAATAGCTAGACACTAGCCAATTTTTGCAGGCTAGTTATTGATGTACACATTTTCCATGTGTCAATGCGACGCCAGTAACATTTGATTTTCCGAGATATTTTAAATATGAGTTAACAAATAGTTTTATGTCCATATTGTTATTGTGGTGAAATATTCGATGCATCACAATAGACAGCTTATGTTCTGTGTTTTGTCAAGTTAGTTGTTAGTAGAAAAAAAATGAGCTGTTTACAGAGTGAATTGCACTTTTGAACTTTCTGCATAATATACAAAAGTCACAATACAATGCACAATTGAGGACTATAGACGACGTCATGTATAGGTTTGATGACGCGTTGGACGGCGTAGGCGTCGTATTCCATACTTAGAGTGTACTGTGCAGTATAAAGCCAAGCGCATTGTTTCGTACAAACGTACTGTTTTGTAATATGATACACACACTGAGGTTGTAATTTCCAGAGTAGGGAAGCTATCCAATGTGTTCGTGTAAACAAAACTGATTATGCCAATCAATGGCGGGGACGATGGTAGCAGATAACATGTCAGTTGTAATTCATTAGACAAGGGCGGTGGTCAGTTACATTTCGCTCCCAAAAGCATAGTCTACTGAATTTTGCCAATTCTTCCTAATTCTTTTGGGAAAATCAAAGTGTCCATCAGGATAAAACTTGACAAAAATCAAAATGATGTTTGGTTGATAAGTATATACATCTTGTTATTCGTTTTCACACAGAGAAGCATCTTTTCTACTTCAAATCGTTAGAATCCTACTATGAATGTACACGTTCATATTTCGATGAATGCAACTTGACACGGGGATCATATAGGGCTTTAGATGTAAGACCAGTTACGTTGTTTAAAGTGTAAATTAACAAAAGTGGGTCACCTTATGAATACATCGACTCCAAACTTCTTTTTGTTTTTCATAGCCTGTTCCCATGATGAGCGGATGAGATTTTTCTCGTAAACTGATAGACCTGTTGTTTCGTCTACTGCAGTTTGATCTGCGAAGAAACCAAAAAGTTTTGATGAGCTGATCCTAGCTACGTAGGAAAGAAACAAAAATGAATCGGCTGAATGAATATAATTGTATTGATTGCCTCCTGGGTGGCAAAAAACCTACAGGAAAGAATTGGAGTCGTGGTTTTTAATTTCTTCCGGAAGGGCCACTTGAAATATATATCATTATAAGCAACACAAAATAATTACATCGATATTGAAGATATGACATTTTACAACCTACTTTCAAGTGTCCCAAAAGTACTGAATAAAACTTCCGACAAAGGAACATTCACTTGGGAAAGAGACGTAGCGGAGTCAAATACTTCAACTTGATCATTATACCATTGCATGCAAAACATATTAATTACTTTAAGTATTTATTTTCCGAACGGACAAGATGTGTCCAGAGAATTGTTGGTAGGTGCCAGTGATGTGATGCTAGCAGGTGACATTCGATGAAAACAAAACTTTGACAGAGAGAAATGTCCTGCGGGACAGGGCACCACACAGCTTTGAACAGATAAAACATTTGTTACAGAGTTGAGAAATAAAACTCGCCAGTCCAACTCACGAACAGAAAAATAAAGACAATTTATTTTATTGTGTATTGGGATATTACAGTTTAGTGAGCATGCCTTAAAATGGGGCAAATATATTGCAACTTTGTTTTTGAGTAGAAGAACATGCATGTGATGTGAGATAGAACTAAGAGCAACGAACTTTGTTTTGAACCTATGTAAGGTAGAAAGTTTTATTTTGTTTACTTGTGCTGTCTTTAGATGCAACATACAGGATTACAACACTTGATAATTTCTTGATAAGTATAAAATAACAATATTAATAGCACTTCTTTGGCCGTAAAAATTCACTTGTCTTGGTTTAAGGAACACAAGCATTTCTCACAAGAATACAAGTGACGTTCCTTTTTATACTTAAACCAATATTCAAACTTTATCTTCAGTACTGGATGTCACTTTCTCAGTTTGATTATTTTACAGTGGTATGCCTGTCTGCTTATTACAATTTTTTAACTATGTTCAATTAACTGATCTTAATATTATTCGTGATAAGAATGGTTTTTCGTTATTTCAAATTTGCATGTCCCCTTCCTCAACGTCGATACGACAGATACGCCGGAACCAAGATTTTTGGATCCCGTCTGAACCAAAATTGCCGGACAGTATTTTAAATGAGGCCGGAACCGCATTTTGTAACTTGTAGAGAGAAATGAAAAATTACACGTGTGTAAGGGGTTGTCAAGACAGGGGAGCTGATGGTTGACTTCGTGACAGTACTTAAGTATGTAGGTCACTACCTGGTGTTATTTTGTAGTGTTATAGACTCTAGAATAATGTACAGACAGAAAATCTATTGATAAAGTAAGAGTATTTAACATAACAAACTGCAACTTCTAAACCACAAAAGTCAAGTTCGTTGTCAAAACGATACAGTAAATGTACATGGAAGCATGTTCTGATAATTTTTGACTCAGACTATGTATATTCACAAGGAATAATTTACAGAGATGTTTAATACAGAATACTTAAATTATTAAATAGTCAGACAGTATGTTATTCGCAATCATGGGTCCTGTGAGATAATTGGAGATTATCTAATGTTGAATTTGTTTTCATTGCTAGCTCTTCTTTGTTTGAATAAACGATACCCTAAGACTACAAACCAGATATAATGTGACACTGTCAGTGACACAACGAACTAGAATCACCTAACCCACACAACACCTTAGAGACAATTTCCTACTAAGTAGCATGGACAGAATTAAAAAAAAATAGCTTGTGACAATGTATTACATTTATTTGTGATGATATCTTTTTATGATGGAGGTAATTCTGGCTATATAAACCAGGTCGTGCAGGATATCCTGTACATTCTTAGTTCTGAGTAGATAAATCTCGCCAGTGAACAGCCTTAGGGCCTAAGGAGACGTTTTTGGCCATAGGAGTGAAAGGTGGATGACCGGGGATGTTACTTCAGGAGCAAACACAATTAAGATAAATTTATATTGTTCTAGTAAAATCTTTGGCAAAGGACTAAGTGTTTGCGTATTTGCACAGATTTCCTTGTTCATGAAAATCGTATGCATTATAAAATACCGTATACTGGACTGAATTCAACCATGGAGTTAAGTTGCAACTCCATGATACATTTGCCAGTAATCATTAACGCTCAACTCGAATTTCCTGTCATGTGGCCATAAGTGTTCTTTACCTTTGATCGATCTAATATTGCACCAGTAAATACGATAATTGTAACCTAACACATTATAACAGTTTTTGTTTGTTTCACATTGGCCATTTTGTACTGTATCAGCATATTTAAGAACATCGACCTATACACTAACTGATAGTGCAGTTTTATTACCGCTAGATGGACATTCAGGAAACGAAATATATACATATGTATATATATATATATACAACGCTAATTCCCCCCCCCCTTAAGGCGAAAGTCTTCATATCTCCCTACCTTAAGGCGAAAAAAAAAATAATAAAATACATAAGCATATATTTCCCCCAACGTCCTCAAGATATAATCAAC
>WURT03024013.1:0-15655 GCA_009936505.3 Holothuria glaberrima | reverse complement strand
AGCTGTCACCTTACTTTTTGTTTTCGTTAGGTTGGGCTTACTGTTCCGACAAGTGAAGGCTCAAGGGTATTGTGAAATAATTGTAATTCTAAGTGGAATGGAAGGGGCTCTGACTTATCCCCTGACAAATTGCAGTTGGTTACGTATGAACCATCAATCGTATAATGGCTGCATTTCATAGAAGGTACTTTCTTGCAAACCTTGAATGACAATATTACTGGCTGTTTTTCTTTTTGTGACCACTGGCCAAATATCTGCAATCAATGAGGGAACTTTGAATTTTCATGACCACCAGAACCTGACAGCTTACTTAGGTCTCAGATCACATAATCACAGTTGATTAATAGTATCCCAAAAATCACACCCCCCCCCCTCTCCATGACACAATGAAAATCAGAAATTTATACTACTGAATTACTCCCCCAAACTCAGATGTCAGTAATAGCTCTCTAAGTCTATATCCTTGCCAGTGGCGTACACGGGGGGGGGGGATTAGGCCATGCCACCCCCTCATGGATGCTAACTTTTTTTTAGTTCCTAAAAATAAGTACATTTTGTATCACAAATTTTACTAAAAAAGGTAGCATATGTGGCTTCAAATTGCATGTAAGGACACCCAATTTTTCAAAAATTTTCAAAGGGGGAGGGGAACATCCCCTCCCCCTTAGGCCCCTGCCCAAGCCGGCGATCAAACAACATACTGCATTCCCCTCCCCTGCAATTAACCCTAGCTGTTTGTATATTTCAATGACTTAGATATTCTGTGAAAATTTATGCTTCTCCACTAAACAAAACTCATCGCCCCCGAGCTTGGTTTGCCCCCCTGCTCTCCAAGTCTGGTTACGGGCCTGCCCCTTGTCAAAAAATAAACTATAGTTCTTGGTACGTCGTGGCGCTACGCGCCAACTGATAGTGGCATACGTACACATTTGTGACATTTTTACTAGGTTTATGTTAGGCAATGAAAGGATGTATGCCTTTTTACAAAATTCAGCACTTTTCCCATGCTAGTAGCTAGATGCATTAGCTAGAGACTATGAAAAAATGTCATGAAGAAATACGCCAAACTTGCGGCAAGTGACTTTGAATTAATGTTCCTTTTACGTAGGTAATGTAGACTTTATTTGTCCTGTTTGTCAATCGTACATGCAGTACATTATGGAATGTTAAAGCTGGGGGCGGGAGGTTCTACAGTATCTCAACGTCTCACATAATTATGCTGTAAATAAACTAAATTTTACCCCATGCCATGAAACTGGCTAAGTCATTTTCTATTGCACAACCTTTTCATGCACTTGCGCAACCAGAAGTTAATGTATGGAGAGTACCGCAAACAGCCAGTGATGTCGACGACTCCACATCGAGAAA
Source organism: Holothuria glaberrima (assembly GCA_009936505.3). NCBI lineage: Eukaryota > Metazoa > Echinodermata > Holothuroidea > Aspidochirotida > Holothuriidae > Holothuria > Holothuria glaberrima. The sequence continues at coordinate 14,287 of WURT03024013.1, read as the reverse complement.
ATACTCATTTTTGTGTACACCACTTGACAGTCTCAATTAAATAATATGTAAGCCTACATATGCGAGCAAAGTAAGCAAACATCCTCCCGGCTCCCCTGGTGATTTTTAGCCGTTCCTCTTTCAGAGGCGCCGAAATTCTCAGCAAAGGGGGTGGAGTAGTACCCGTAATGACTATTTTGGGCAGCGGGCATCTTCATAAAATGGGATACTTTACGGAATTCAGTCTTCGTCTTTGGATGTATATACATCGGCCATGTTATGACATCATGTTAGCGCGAAGTGCTACGAAACTTTCTGACGTTAAACTGTGTATATCAAATGATACCTCATACAAATTACACTTCACTAACATCTTAGTGATGATAGGGAATTTTCAAGTGATCCCTTCTTCCCTGCTGATTTATAACGAAACCTTTTAAGGCTAACTTTAAAGAGCAAGAAGAATAACCACTTAAGAACAGATTATATTTCTTTGAAGTGAATTGTATAAATGTCCCCAAATATCACTGAGAGATAGTACTTACCTTAGCAAAAAGTTGTATACTACCCCTGTATGTTTAGTAAATCATACTAAATGTTATGTTATGGAATCCAAAGGATAATTTGATGGGGTGGCAGCAGGGAACCAGTTTTCGGTTTTCTCAGGCATAACTCATAGGCGTAGGAAGCTGTTCAAGACTGGGGGCTGATCCTTGTTTCGGATCGCTGTCCTGGGGGAGGAATCTAAGGCGAGGGGTGTCCCCCTCAAATTTGGAAAGTTTTGGGATATTTGAGGGTCTTTAGATGCAATTTGGTGCATCATTTTTGGGCAATTTCTAGGGTAAATTACTGCAAAACGTTTGACATTTCTTAGCCCTTTGGAAAATTTTGGGATATTTGAGGGTCCTTAGATGCAATTTGGTGCATTATTTTGGACAAACTCTATAATGTAAATTACTGCAAACTTTTGACATTTCTTAGCCCTTTGGAAAATTTTTGGATATTTAAGGGTCCTTAGATGCAATTAGGTGCATCACTGGACAAATTCTAAGGTAAATAATTGCAAATTTGTGACATTTCTTACAGAAGAGACAAAAAGGGGGTTTTGGTCCTTGGAAAGTGGGGGCTGAAGAATACTTCCGCCCACACAAATTTCGCTGGGGGCTGGAGCACCCCGCTTCCTCAGCCCTTGTATCACCGTCCTTTTATGTTTGTGTTGTGGTGGCGTCCTTGTCGGTGGGCCATTAGGGTACCTATACAGAGAGGGTTGCGACAACTGGTCATTTGACGCCATTTTGCCTTCAACTGTGAGAGCATTGTACGTACGTGCAAATAGGTTAGTTAAACGGTGATACAGGTCTGCACAGTTGGTCTGAACTTATTTGGTGAAATAAATCATGTTTAACGGAGTTTTTTGATAATCATATCACAAGGATAAATACGAATTTCAAAGGGTCAGGGAGGGGTGAGGAATAGGAGACTGGGGTACCGGGGTAGTGATATCAGACTTCACATGCGATTTTACTTGGGACGAAAATAAACTTAAAGCACAGTAGAATTCTCAATGTGTAAAGAGTGACTGCACTAGTATTTCCATACTTTGGCAAGTTCGCATCGCTGGAAGGGCAATCGACTGAGGTGGGGTGGGGAGAGAGGCTAGGGGCTAATAGATCAATAGATGAAATCCAGTGTTGTTCAGGACTTTGTAATAACCAAGGCAATGTAATCACCTCAAAGTGGCATATAACAATTAAACAGGGGTGAAAGGAGTAGGATAGCTACAAGGGGATTGCGAGGGTGCATTTCCCCTTCTGCTCCCCTCGCAAACTCCATCCTACGCCCTCTCAATATAACCAATAACCAACACATAATTGCAGTCCCTCATGGTCCCACCACCATGCCCTCGTATGAAAATTAGGTATATAGGAACCCTATGGGCCATGTACAAAGACATGCTATTTTCCCTTTTAAATAAGTATGCCAAGATAAGTAAACTTTGAGCTAGAACTTACCCATTCTTAAGTAGTGTGTGCCATCACAAAAAAATGCATAAAGAGGACGGGGCCGCCTATACAGGCATCCTAGAAATGGTGGTTTATCTGTAACTCTGTGTATCCCGTCCTTCCCAAATTTCTGTGCAAATCCTTACATGTTTTAGTGTGGACACATTTACGAGGGGTGGTCTACAGACGAAAGAGGTTACACTCTGAGATGAAAAACTTTGGCAAATTCCGAATGGTTGATTGATAAAATATACAATAAATTCAATAAGTCAGTCCAGAAAACACATTTAATTACTCCACCTTTTCAAAACTTAATCTGTAGCTCATGTGCATTTTTGCATAACTCAAAATGTTTTGGTCGGAAATACATTTGGAGTGCAATCAGGGAGTTCTGGGGAAACTCACTTGTTTAATGTATTATCGGAAGCCTGTCAGAGTTTTTTCCCAATCTTAAAGCAGGGGGACCAACTTATTGGACCCATCCCTTGTATCCGCCCATAGAGCCCTCAACTGCAAGTCTAATTGCTACACTGCTCTTGGGCAGATTTACGAAGATCCCTTTTATGAAAGGAAAGAAGTAAATGTCATTAGGAATAACAGTCAGCTTTCCGCCCTTCCCAGATCCCAAGCATATATGAACACTTCACTGGCCTGGAAATGTATATGGGATAGTCAAGGTTCAGGTAGACAACAACTCTTGACAGATCCACTAAAGCCCGTACTGGAATTTTGGAATAGGATGGTCAGTGATGAAAAGGTACGTGCAGCCTTATTACACTACAGAGGCCACAAAACTGTGGCGTAGGAATCCTCCATCAGAAGGCACGTAGCTTACGGAGCAAGTTTTGACCAAAATGCCTCCCACATTGCAGGAAATTGCACTTCCCACGTATCTTAAGCCTTAGTTGCATACAAACTGTTATGTTGCGATCTTATGTTTTGGAAATTGAGTTTAAAAAAGACCCTGCATGGTGGAAGTTTTCACACTATAAAGAAAAGTATAACAATGGTTTTTGGCTTCACGGGGCGCTTTCTTCTAAAGGGGCGGTGACCATATGGGCCCCGTGTCAGGCTCTTCAGGACTCGTATCCTGGGGAAGGTGAAGAGGGCCGAAGAACCAGAAGCTCTGTGGTAATCATGGTCATACGGGCCAGGGGGCTGGGGGCGGCCGCCCCCTCCAGTTTCAGAAACCAAATTGGTTTCAGTCCGGCGGAAGATTGGACAGTTAAATACTATACTCCAGACTCTGGAGTCGGGCAAACATCACCGCCTCCCTGAAGAAAATAGCGCCCTACGGCCATGCAGGTAATTACATGGCGATACCTACATGAGAAACGAGAATTCAACGAGCAATGAGTAGTAAGCGTGCGGGGAGTAGGAACGAGCAGAGGTCTGAGGACTTACAAGCGTGTTTCAGAATGTCTTTTTTGGCCCATTAACATTCACCATCTATAACGATGATGGGTGCGCACCAAGCGCCCAAAAAAACGTTTTGAAAATATTCATACCGACAGAATACACACTTCCAATCGTTCGCATCATGCATAAAAATGTTACCGATCACCCCTCTTAATGCGTGGCCCCTACAGAGGTTGAAAATGTATCTCTGATTTTCGAAACGGTGTGGTTCGGCCAAAATAATTGTATGGAGGCTACTGCTGTCCAATGGTCATGAGATATGGAGTGCGAACTGTGAGAACTCACCGATACTTCGTTTTAAAAGCCATTCAACATAGGTTACATGCAGACTCCCTACGGAGGCACTCTCAACCCCTTGAAGAAAATATATCAGCCAATCAAAAGGGGGTTCTGCTGCATTGTAATCCGCTAAAACGTTCAACTCCCATGGAATATGTGTTCCAAATGTTGGGGAAGCATTTACGAAAATTTGATTGATTGCGAACTTGTAATAGGAAACGATGAAAGTAGATCCATTTCTCAGTCTGAGAGACACCCCACACTTTCCCCACAGCAGTTCGAGTCCATTGTCAATTTTGTAGGAAATTTCCTGAAATCAACGGGAGGAACGGGCCATGTGTCTTACTAAATATGTCCGGCGCCAATTTATTCTAGTGTAAGAGAAAGAAAATTGCGACTTCACTCATATTCTCGTAATCGGTGATCACGAATAACGATGAAACATGACGATCATTGAAATTTGAAAGTAAACATTTATTTCATAGGAACCCTCCATTGCTATCTTTAAAGAGCTAGAGCTGGGACCAAATAGCAAAAGAAAGAAATACCCTAAGACAAAGAGAAACGCAAAATTTATCAGAAGCAAACTATGTGTTACTTATTCACAGTTTATTAATATAATCAGCATATGGTTTGATTTCACCTGTTTGCTTTGGCGTATATAGGCCTCTTACTAGCTTTTTGGTTTTGAGGGGAAGGTCTCCAGCCTCCCCTCCGCCCTCCTGGCTTCTCCTATGGTTTAATGTTCAAACAGACAACAATTTATTAAAGACGAGAAACAAAACAGAGACTGTAGCTGTTTTTATCAGAATTGACCTTGAGCTATGTTTGAGAAGTAAAAATAGTTTTGAAAACTGGAGAGGTAAACTAAGAAGTGATCTTGGTTGGGATGATTTAAATTGTCTGGAATGATGAAATAAGCCTTTTTGCAATACCGACTGCTTACGTGCATAATTTGAAAATCTGGGAATGAACAATTACACTACCGTACTTACAAAACATTCCAGAAAAAATACGAAAGTCTTAAAAGATATACAAATTACTCCTTTCTAGATCGTACGGAAGCAAACGGAAGGTTCATACCTGGGTTCTGTGGCTTGATCAGTATGTAGCATGTCCTTTTTGTTCAAAAAATTGTCTTAAGTGTTACAAATAACATGTGTCCATAGGCGTACGAGGCAGGGAGCAGGGGGCAGACTGCCCCCCAAAAAAATTTCTGAAAATTCGAGCAAAAAAATGACCAAAATTCGGGCACAGAATAGGTGAAATTTCGGCAGAGATGACGAAAAAGTGAAAAGATTGCTCAAGTTTCTACTAAGTTCCCGAATGTTTGATCGAATTCCCGAGAAAAGGGCAAAAATTTTCGCGCGCTTCGCACGCGAGTGGTTATTTGCCAGTACCACCTCTATCAGACTTTTGAAAAGGCTCTGACATGCACAGTCCTAATCACTTCCATATCCAAATTTCATAAGATATGAGTAAACTTGCTAATGTTATATGGAGTCTAACAATTTACTGTTCATTTACTTCGCACAGTGTGGTTCTGATTTACCCCAAGAACTGAGTAAAAATTTCACTTAAACAAGCAAGATGAAAAGATTTCCTAAAAAAAAGTAGAAAATCTTGGAAATATATCCAACTCAAATTTAGAAATAAATGAAGCACCATTTTGCATCTATCCCACCTTACGTGAGCAAAAATTTTCCAAAGGGGAGGGGGACACCCCTCACCTTAGACCCCGCCCCCATGACGGCGATTCGCACATGGTGAAAATCCCCCCCCCCGTCTTTGGAGATGGATCCACGCCCTTGACTTTGGGCAACTTTTTGGCAGTTTGGAGATTCGGGCAAAAATTTCCTCCCCCCCCCCCAAAAAAAAATTGTAAGAGTCCCGTACGCCGATGCATGTGTCTTCCATTCTTTGTATGCTGGGTGAGGTTACTTTATTGCCATATATTCCACAATTCCTTGCATAATTGAAGTTTAAAGGCCCTCTTTTAAAATGATCTTCAAAGGTCAGTAGTAAATGAAATGCATCATATCCAGAGTATACAAAATTATCCTTATCACATCACAGGGGCGGGACAGGATTTGCCCGACAGGGGGCCAAGGTTTGAATGTTGTGGGTTGTTATCGATGAAAGTTTGGTTGTTTTATTGAAGAATCTGCCAACTCAGGGTGGGAGAAGCCTTCCCCGACGGAGTTATGATCCCCCTCCCACACCTGGCGCCACCTTGCAATGTCACATCATACGATGATTTTTAATATCTCCCTTACAATTCAAATAGTTTATTCACATTAATTCATTTATTTTTATATTTATTTTGGAAGCATTTTCGTTAGATGTGAAACAAATTGTACGATTCAAATAGCGATGCTCTTTTCAGACTTGTGCTTTTCATTAGTCGCTAATATTCACAAAGTGTTTTCAGGTTACATGTTTCCGTATGTTTGCGGTGGTGAAACTGTTGCCACCCAGATGAAAAAGTAATGCCTGACAAGCAAAGGCGGCACCAGCGGAGGGCAGAAGGGGCATTTTCTCCCAGTCAGAATTCTCATTGGGGAAAATGCCCCTCGCCCCCTTTGACCCCCGGATGCGCCCACTCAGCTCCTGAAGTGCCTGATGGGAGGAATAGCCTAATACATTTAAATTATTAGGAACCTTTGCATTGGATAATGTATTATGAACCAAAATATACCTATCCTGAGACCAAATTTTTACCAAGAGATATGCTAAAACCTCAGAGCTCCCAGGGGCTTTGCCCTTCGGACCCCACCAGGGGCCCTTAGGCAGGCAGGCCTCGGAACCCCACCCTTTATAGCTCACGTTCCGCCCTCGATTTTGCACTTCGAGCGAAAATCTTTTTGCCTCCCAACAGTTTCGTTTACCCCCCCCCCCCCTTGCCCCCCACTTTAAAAATCCTGGTGCTGCCACTGCTGAGAAGTATAAGAATCACCCATAAGTACAATGGACGTGTTCCAAACTTAACAGAAAGGTTAAGTTGCGTTTGGTTCAGACAATATGATCGATATCACATCTATTCCTTTACCTTATAAAAAGCAAAGTTTAAGAGACTAATGGAATATAGATTTTTTTTATATCATTTCAAGGATCGTGTATGACAGTAGTATTATCAATAAAAACAGACCGGAGCAAGTCGTGTAGGACAGTTCTTGCAAAGATAAGTAGTTGAACAGACGGTGGTGTTGATAGCAAAAGGGCAGAAAGAGGATAAAATAATTATGTGTTAGGAATTTTGATTGCTATGAAAAAAATTCAGTGGGTATTTTATCTTTCCTCGTGAACAATTTAAGTGCACACAATACTTAGCAGCAATGTCGATTTTTACGGGTTTTCTTTGCATTGCAATCTTGGCAAGCCTTGTCTCTGGTTCTTGTCTTTGTCCGAGACCTTGGATACCTTACAAACATTATTGTTACTTGTTTGTTGGAAAGCTTAATACTTTCTTTCCCGCCGAAGCCATTTGTAACGAAAAATCGGACGAATTCGGTGAAAGTCATCTCGTATCTATTCATGACGAAGAAGAACGTTTATTTATAGCAGAAAATTGTTTGAGACTCTGGGAGACGCCAGCTATATGGATCGGATTGAATGACATAGAGGAGGAAGGAAACTTTGTATGGACAGACGGCTCACCAGTTAATTTTACATATTTTAATGAAGGTGAGCCAAATAATGAAAGTGGGGGAGAACATTGCGTACATCTTTGGAAGTCTACTACTTGGAACGATTTTTCTTGTACAGAACGTTATTTTTTTGTTTGCAAGAAGACTCAGTGGAAATGGGCGAGCTGCTGTCGAGCATAACACTGCTTTGCATGAGACGGACTTTGCAGGACTTTGGGGAGATTCATGTAATACAGTATCGTTGACATGACTTACGAAGAACGAATACTTTGTGATGGAAAGAGAAATGTAGCTATCCCAATTTAAATTATTTTCAATAAGTTTTCATCGGTGTTCCAATTTTTGAATGGCTCTTATAATCACGTGACGACAACATAGCCTGTTAGTTGCTGAACTGTTAAAACTGTCAGGAAACTAGAACTGCATTTGCTTGCAAATACGCAGAATTGTAGTGCGTGTTAGGCAAGTTCTTGTAGTTTGAAATCGAGCTAGTTTTGACGTGGATTTGGTACGGCATTTATTTAGTCCCTAAGTTTACTGACACCAAATACTGTATATTTCTTTACCTTTGGAATGGTTTGCAAAAAATCGTTGATATTTGAAGGACTTATTAAGGTCATATATTCAACCAAGGCATTGACCTGCCGGCATAGGCCATATAACCACATTGTCATTTTGTATAAAGTATTGGGCAAAAGTTGCCCAACTTCTTGTCCAATATTGGGAGTCTATATAACAACCTCAAAAAGGTAGCAAAAAGTGATCACAACTAGGTGGGGTACACAATTGTCCCAATTATTGGTCAAAATTTTGACCATTTGTTGTCGATTTTTGGTGAATAACTACTGGGCATTTCTTTCCCAAGGGCATTGGGTAAACTTACTACCCAACAGTTGTTGAAATTTTATCAATTTATTAGGAAAGATATCAATCAATAATTGGGCAGATTATCTTTCGGTGTTATCTGTACCCTATACTGGCCCATGATTTTTTTCCTATCTAGCTTTCTGTTGTAGCGGTTATAAACGAATTACAAGTATCTGGAGCCGTAAGAAGTCTATTCAAAATGTTGTTTTTATAATAATTTTACCCTGTTCAATATTTTCCGTGTAAACTAAAACATGACACTTTACGACACGTGTACAGCGTGTACTTACCTGAGAGGCACATTTCAGAGCAACGCACCATAAATCCAAAAGCCTTAATCTAATTTGTTTGGTGTTTCATCTTCAACTTTTATCCGTAATGTCCAAAACAATGCGGTATAAAAAGCACCGTCTGTGTCAAATGATGTTTCGATGTTTTGTTCTTCCATCACTACGTAATTAATAGCACCAGACTCAATTGAGTACTAGCGGTTGTTGCATGCGAAGCAAAACACTAGACACACAAATGTGGTTTATGGATGAAAAATTTTCGAAATCTAGTATAGTAATCATGCCCTTCCGGACGTGATAGAGAATACCCAAAATTCTGGACTCTCATTGGATATCAGTTCGGCGCTAAATAACAAATGTCGAATCTTCTGCTTCTCCTTCTGCTTCATACTGTGCAATCACCGTTTAGTTGGTTATCACGCATAGGTCAGTGTGGAAGGGGAGTTGCCTAGATTTTAAAGTGCGCCTTAGACACTAAAAATCTCACACAAACGTCACGGTGTGTTCGAAGTACGAAGTTCGAAGTAATATTTTTTCACTTTTTTTGGCAAATAGAGCCCGTTTTTGTGGCCAAACAGAATGTGAGATGATTCCTCCTTTGCAAACGTCTAATATTTCAAAAGGATTTTTCAGAGCATCGACTCATAATTAGGAGAAATCAGAAATGTGAAGCTAATTCAAGTCAAGTCTGTGCAAAACCTGTCGCCAACGATTTGCCCAATTATAAACAAATATTAAGCTAATTCGCAATTAATCGCCCAACAAGCAGGTAAAGCGAAAATATACCCAACCGTTGAATGCAAGCTTATCACCATTTTGACCAATGAATGGATAATGCAATAAGTGTGTATCGGCAAAGTTTGACCAACATATAACCAGAACGTTTTACCCAACCAAAAACTTGCCCAGTGTTTTAACAGTGAAGGCACTCGTGTTTGCATCAACTCTTACTACGCGTTGTGGCCAGCACATTCATCACATGGCACCTGTAGAGTTCCATCCCGATTGCTGTTTCGTTATGCGGTGTACAAAGGCCGTGGCCGTCCCGGACTTAAACCAATTGGTTACAAACTGAACCTCATCTAACTCTGTTCATAATCAACTCAGTTCTCTGTTCATAGTCACATTGGAATTCTGTAGGCAATCGTGTTGCGATCAACTCTGTATTACTACGTACAAGTTGTGGCACACTATATACTCAGCATGCTATACGGCACCCGCGTCCAGCTCGCATCACATTAAACTTTACGATAAATTCATCGGCTGATTACTTCGTTTGCAAATTTCAAGTTATGTATTCTTATTGTTTAAATTAGAAAGCAAGCGCACATTCAACTAAAATTTCTTTCTGAAATAAAGACTGACGGCATTTCATCAATCAGAAACATTTCACTCTTCATTACAAGCTGTTTCTATTTATGAACGCGGTCCTTCGATCGTCGGGACTAATTTAGAATGTGTGCAAGAAAGCGGTGACAAATCATGGACAGGCTTAACCGTAAGCTGCCTGAACAGTGACAGTACCGATGGTAAAAACGGACCGAAACAGTGTGGAACTTCCAGTTTCAACGTTCAGTCATGTAGGTAAGCCTGCCTTTCGTGTAATGCCAAGATTGTAGCTCGCACGCGCACTACAATAATAAATTCTCGGGTTTACGTTTAATACGAAACTTTTCTTCTGAAATATCATGGAAGAAACTTGTTAAAAAGGCTACTGAATTTTTTGTTACATGAAGGAAATGTATTTAAGTGTGTACCGCTATTTGTTATCTGCTTTCAAGTCTGTTTTATAAGTTAGAGATATATTTTCGCTTTCTATTGACACTCCAATCAACATAACAGTTTTAAAGGTACTGCGAGATGTACGAAAAATAGCCTTTTTTACTCGGCAGCTGAAAAATAAAATCCGTTAACGAAAGATCCGTTGAAGTGACTTCAGTATCTTTTACCTTCCTCATGCTATACCTCTAAAGTCTTCAAAAGTCCCTTGGGATGCCGAAGAGGAGAATACCAAACGTTACCCAGAAGGAGATATGTCACTAGAACGGACCGTTCTCAAGATACACCTCTTTAAAGTTTGACGGTCTCTGAAGAAGGCTATCTTATTATCAATCCAAAAGTAAGGATGTTGCGTGTTGCACAGTGTAAACAGTTCTTTTGCTAAATTTTTGTAACTTACCTCTTAATTACTTCCCCCATAGTTAACATTTTAATATTGATTTTATTCAAGTATTTATGGATTTTACTTCCAAATTATACGTTAGGGCATATCAATGTTACAACTGTCCTTAAAATGAAGGTTGAAAAACAAAGGATACCATAAGACAAATCTTGTGTACTCTCTCCATATGACAAATTGGCATATTAAGCTTACGGTTTATTCATGATATGAGTGCAAAATATAGTTCATTTTCCGCAATTTTATGGCCACAGTGAAATATGACTGATCCTTAATTAATGTAACACTGGTTAGAGAGGTGGGCTCCTTGTTAATGTGGTACAGCGCCACCACTATGTTGCCTGAAGTTATTATTGCCTGTTATGCTAACTGTGAAAATTTCTGTTATCCTGTTATGAGATTTATACCGTTTTATCCTTCATGGTAACAACTAGCATCGCACAGTTTAATGAAAGTTGAATTGTTTATACCATCCACTTGTTAGAGTCAGGGTGGAGCAGATGAGATGTGGTTGTTGAAACGTGATTTTTGATGATTTGATAAGGGGTTTTTCTCGTATTCCTGTGTTACCAAGACATTACTTCGAATACAGCACAAACAAGCCCAGAAGACCATTGTCTCTTTATTATTGCTCTACCTGTGTTACATCAAGCTTTGGTTCTGTTCATTCATTGTCCATGAATATATTTAACATAATTTAATGGTAGCAACATGTTAAAAATCACTATAGCCTTAATTAGTTAATATGGTATTTATTGTAACCGGCACGATACAGGTATATGTAGAGTTTATAAATTTGTGTTTTAGCATAGGCCTAATATACAACCAAAGGACATGCCACAAATATTATTTTGTATAAATCATAAAAAAATTTATAACTGACTGAAGAGTAAAGAAAGCTGGCAGGAAAATTTTTTTTATCTGAGAACACAAATTATGAATTCTGCAACACCAGGAAGATGATAAGAGTGTATTGTAGTTATACCGTAACAAAAAGATGTTTGATAAAGGTGTATAATTATATAAGGGTGGATGAGTCCGCCATGGCAGTGCGAATTTGGTGGAAAGAACCCTTCTGATGTAGGGTATACATGTACTGGTATCTTCGTATGAAACAGCACATGAATTTTACCGGGAACTTTCTCCCAAATTAGATTATAATAAAACACAAATATTCTATGTTAATTCCTCGCTTTTTCTGTGATAACGCATGGTTCGTTTCATCTTACATAAGTATAGGCTAGAAGCAATTTTGTTTTTGTTTGTTTAAGGAGGGCTTATACTACAAGCTCTATAGAGCTTCTTTTGGGTTCCTCCTGAGTCATTTTCAGTTCTGTCATACTGTGTTATATTTATTAATTATGTGTATCAATTTTTGTCTGAAAAAGTGACTCGAATAAATGTTGAAGAAATCAAAATCAAATCAACTTAAGTAGTTTCATCATGAAATTCTGTAGTCGGTAAAGCATATCCATAACTGTTTGATTTATTATTATCAACAGTTTGACAAGGTGGTATACGTCAAAATTTAGAACTGAAAACTGTCAGTGTATTAGTCAGTTAGTAATGACCATTAGGTCAAGTATGTTGAAGCAACTTATTGTCAAATGATAAGAATTTCCAGTTTAAAGGCAATAGGCAGTCGCCCCCAAATTTGCTTTAAAAAATCAGCAAACTCTTGCAAATCTCCTCTTATTGCATTACAAGCACCTCTGAAGACATTTTGAACATATCTATTGCTAACAACAGGTAAAGCAAGGAGAAATTCGCCTTGAATTTCACAATTCACTAACAAAAATATTGTCACATGATCAAAATAGGCCATTCATGAACTAGAGTGACGGGGCATGCTAACTCTGATTGGGGTAGCTGCATTTTCCCTTTAAGTGGAGAGAGGTGGAGGGCGATAAAGGAGGGTGGAGGGGGCACGCTTGTTGAGGCGAAATTGACATAGTTTCAGGGTATGGGTATCAAACGTCTAGAGGGAGTCGATAGAATGGGGTGACCCTCATGGGGTTCAAAGGAGCCACCTTGAAACCAAAGCACTTTTGAAGATGAGATGTCTATTTTCTTGATAAAATAACACTTTCATGCAAACCTGACACTGAAAATTGTGTGTGTGTGTTCCTTAAAGTGTACCCGAACTCAAAATTTATACAATTGTATTGTTTTAAAAGTTGAAAATGAATCAAAATCCAGCCTTCACATTACATTCCTGTACTGAGATATAAAATGTTAATGTTTGCTTACCCAATGAAAAAGTTGTCGATTGCTCTATAATTTGACATGTGATGTCACGATTGTACTACTCGAATTACATTCTTTCTATTTTTCAAGACACTACACTTTGTTCCAAGATATTACAGATTGACTTGGCTATGCAAGCCCTCTCCTCGCAACATGCTATTGCAGGAAAGAGTTCTTTTTTAAGTTAACATAAACATTTTTGTTAAGAGGGGAAACAAAACCAGCTAATGTAAGTTGTGCAATAAGGACATTACTATCGTTGTAATAAGCTAGTTCAAATTAAAGGGCAACAAATTCCACCCCAAATAGTAAAAGTATACCTCTTACTCTTCTCCAATTCAAACTCAGGGACGGCGGAGACGGGGGGCAAGGGGGGCTTTAGCCCCCGCTCTTTTTCTGCCGTGGGCATTTTGGGCCGCCTTATAATAAATGATAGGCTTTTACTTTCTTGAACACAAAGCATATGGTAATGCGGGGGACACGGGGGGAACTGGCCTTCTTCCTTTAGAAAAAAATTACTGAAATGATGAAGATGTCACTGTCCAAATTGTGATTTGAAGGCCCAATAAACATCATAAATTGCAAATAAGAGATCCTTTTTCCCCAAAATTTTCCCGGGGAGGTCCCCGGACCCCCTCCGTGGACGCGTTCTTATGTGAGTTTCTTTTCCTGAGAAATAAACCTTGTTCCTCCTACAAGATACACCGCTTGAATACATCAGTATGTACACTGGTTAAAGATAAAAAACGGCTATGATTACCTTTATTATTAGCTAGACTCAAAGAGCTTGTAGGTAAAGAAACTTTTAATTGTAAAGGGTACAGGCAGTTGCGGCAAACTTATTTTGAACAACAACTAAATTTCACAAATATCCACTAATTTCCCCTCAGCAATCTTTAATATGTTAGAATATAAATATTACATGTTCCGAAGGTAAACCAAGGAGTCACTCTGTACGTAAATTTCAAAACCCAGTGAGAAACATATTGTCTCATAATTCTCAATAGCCATTTATGAAATAGCATACCCGAGTACACAGATTAAAATTGGGGTTGCTGCACTTTCCCCTTAAATTAAATCTTACTTCTCTTCTTGAAATCTTAATTTGTGTGTAAAGGACGAAATCTTTAAGTAAAGAAGTAGATGCAACTTTAAGGTGTAAAACGTGTCATTTGTCCCCTTCATGGGCATCTGGGAGACATTTCGACCAAACATCTATTTGCAAAGCCTATACGCTACGGAGCCAGCGGTTCTCCTCGTGATGAATAACATAGGGGGAAGCCCGCAACTGCCATGTAGTAGTGTCATGCAGCAGCCGAAAATTCAGTAAATAATTAAGATTCAGATCATGTAATCAGTCCAAAACTTTACCAAAGA
>WURT03024002.1:4804-15656 GCA_009936505.3 Holothuria glaberrima | reverse complement strand
TTGAGATATCATGTTTACAAGGCTTTCGGCTTTTGACCTCTGGTGACCTCAAATGACCTTTGACCTCCACCAAAAACAAAAGGGTTCTTCCTCTTAACATGGCAAATCTACATACCAAATATGAAAAGTGTCGGTGATTGCTATCTTGAGATATCGTGTTTACAAGCTAGGCATCACATACACACAAACACACACATGACATCACCATCACATGGATTCCTTGCCTGCCTTTGGCAAGGAATCAATAAGACAGTACCACCTGCAGAAACAATGATCCTCCAACCATCATACCACTGAGGCAATGAAGGCACAATCACAGTGACTGCAGCACCATCTAAAAGCTATACAAGACAGTGGACAGAGAGTTGTTTTCAAAATAACAGCAACTTTAGAACTTTTCCACAGTCCACTGGCACTGCACCTGTGCCTCCACTACAAAGATGGAAGGCTCAATGCAAGAGATAGTATGATCACAGGGACTGTGACTGGGCATTCCCCCCAAAATGGAAGGCTCAGTGCAAGATAGGAATAGTTCAACGGGACTGTGAATATGCCTCGATCCAATGTCAACGATTTGTGTGTTTTCTTCCTCAAATATACCAATACTTCTAGTACAACCCACACACAGCTTTTCAATGAAGAATGTAGTAAGGAAAATAGGAACAGGGTAGAGAAAAAGGAACCCAACTAAATAAACTAATGCAGTTGCCTCCATGATTCTTTACGGAAGCTCTGTAAGTGAGGTGTTGCATTCTGCATTTACTCCTGTTAAGTCAAATGGCAATCTACTCTGGGTGGATGCACAGATGAAGGGTGGGAATTTAAAAAGAAATTATATGCACAACATTTGTAAGAGAACAACTCATTGTACTTCATTTATTTCTATTTAAGTCTAACAGCCAATATTGTTAGGTGAATGTATGGATGAAAAGATGTTTTAACTTTTAAAATAGTTCCACACATTATTTAACTGGTGATAAAGTCTGGGTGGATGTGTCAATGCTCTGTAACAGTGCATCTGTGCATGCAGATTCCAAAAAGAGTGTCATAGTGGATCAGCATTCTATAGTTGTTCTTGAATAAGAGCTGTCAATGAAGCACTATTTGCAGCAACTATAGAACAGTCTGACTGTCAGACTGAGTCTGGCCAACTCCAAAGAGCTCTACAGTATTGGAAACACCACAGTCCTAGACATCAGTTATGCATACTGAGAATGTTTGATATTAAAGCCTTAGGTTCATTTTGTAACAGTTAAAGTTTGTCAGTTACATGACTGAGACATCATCACACTGTAGATGGTACTATCCTAGAGTTAGCCTATATGAAAGGAATGAATTCATTTGTGGTTGCTATTTTACAGGTACCTAATTTGTTGATCTTTTCACTATGACCTACTGATGTTTAAAAAGCAGGACAAATCAATGTACTGCTTCAAAGTTACACTGTACAGAGGAGAGGCTGCCCAAAAGCTGGACAATGTGATAAAAAGCAGGATGTACTGAAAGACCACCCTAAGTGCCTCACCTGAGTGCCTCAGAGCAAACTTGTTCGGTAGGGTGAAAAGTCAGAGGGACAGGCCAAACCTAAAGTGTGCAACTTAAAGGCCAGCTTTAAGGTGGAACTATCCACACAACTGCAGACTATGAAATTAAAGATCTGTTTTTCATTCAGGCTTTGGGGCTACGCAGTCACTGCATATCCTTGTAACCTCTTTCAGACATGATTCGAATCCTGACTGAGAAACTCCAATTTCCCATAGCCTCATGAAAAAGAACCTCAACTCTGACTGCATATTCTCCTATTCTCTCAAAGACAAGCAATTCTTTATAGACTGGATCAGTAGTTCCCAACTTTTTTCAGCTCACAAACCTCTTTCATCGAGTTGGGTTGGGCATACGCTCCCCTGCCTCACCCCCACCCACTCCCATCTGTAACATTGCATTGCTATGCATGGAATGACAAAGATAAAACAGGTGCAAAGAAAGGGTGGGCCTACACATACATCAGTTTTAGGCTACATATGGGTCCTACTGTACACAGGGTAGTAAAACAGTAGTTTGGCACTCAAAAGGCTGAAAGCCTTTGTGATGGCACATACGTGAACCACAATTACCAAAAGCGTGAAGGCTTGATCACGGTCAAAGTCAGTGAAACTTTTTTTGAATTAGACACCAGGGTCTGACAGAAGAATCATAGGTAAGTTGTTCTAAAAGTACATTTTTGCTATCCAATCTTTGACCACATGTTATTGTGAAAGAAGCATCTGTCAGCACACACTGCTGTACACATTGTTGGTTTGTATGCATACAGTAAGTGTGTGTAGCCTACTGTATGTACTTGTATGACTATGTCACAATTGAACAAAACAGCCTTTTGCTTAGCATACAATGGTGTGAACACACATGTGCAATTGGTGCACTATAGTATACGGCAAAGATCTTTGGTGTAGACGAAGGAAATGCATACAACTTACCAATTGACTATCCATTTTGCACTGCAGACTAGCTCTACAGTAAGTCAAAACCGCAGCCATAAAACTTTCTGCTGTGGTGTGCTTCCACTTATTTTACATTGAGCCCCACACAAAATATGATTATTTCCTGTCAAATAGGAAAGAATGTGTGCACCTTTGTGCTTCATGTATGATGATCAACATACTGTATGTACAGCAGATAATGTTACGTTTCATTGTGTGGTATAAATCACACATTTTGTTGGTCAACATATGAATGCTAACACCTGAGCAGTTTAACTTCTGCATTGGCTTTATATGGAATGCACCTTTGTACTGTGAACATCCTAGCAACATAATTAGCAGCTCTTTAGGATGCTGAGAAAACAAAACAGGATTGCTCATTAAATCATTTCATTCATACATGTTTAGGACAACAAATGTGAGTGCTCTCAAAATGAAGATTTCTTGAACATAGGCCTAGCCTACAAAGAATCTATATGAATCAATGATGGAGGAGTAGCCTATTTGTAACTTTGCAAAACATAGAGCCCGTCAAAGTTTTAAGACAAGGGAGACCAATTATGCAATGGCATATATTGGTGACCTACTGAATAGATCTTATGGAATATGCCAAATAAGAGACCATGAAGCATCACTGGAAGGATAATTCCAATCCAGCATAAGCCATCTACATGGTGATGATCTAGGCCTTGCCTTCTTCAGTCATCTGTTCATGGAATATTCTTTCCCAGAATGCAATTTTGAAGCACCTTTTTTGATTTGGCATAAGTTCAAAGGATAGGAACTAGTATGGGAAGCCACAAAGCAACCCAAATTAATTACTGTAGGCCTAGGTCAGAAGACTGCAGACTAATTTTAAAATTTAAGTCCTCCCTTACAAAAAAAAACTCATGAAATTTCTTATGAAGATCCTGTGGGAAAATTTTCTATGAGGTTCTGGCCCATGGGGAATGCTCCCTATGGGGAATGCTTCCCATGGGAAATACTGCCTATGGGGAACCCTTCCCATGGGAAGCGTTCCCCATGGGGAACATTCCCTGTGGGCCAAAATCCCTTGGGGAATGCTTCTCAAAGGAAATTCTTCTTACATTGAATACTCCCCATGGGAAATATTTCCCATGGGGATTTGTCACATGAGGAATTTTACGAGTTCATAAAATATGATAACTTTCAATATCCATAGGCAAATCATGGGACAATGTCTTTATATCCATAATGAACACTGCCATGGTGATGCTGGACATGTATTTTCTGCCTGAGGTTTGTGTGGCCTTTCAATAGATTCCAATGCTGCATGCAACTATAGCACTTAAAGAACATAAATGGTCATACTTCTTTGTCCTTTTTACACCTTTAATTACAGTTCATGGATGCAAACAAAATATTTACTGAGAAGCAGTCTTGGGTGAACTGAATGTCACAATACTAGCTCCACATCCGATTTGCAAGGATGATTTTTTTTCCTTTTGGCAAGGATGAATAGTTACATGCATGTGTTACCAGTCCCAATTAACTGATGTTTTGACTGTAAGCTTCAACTATACAACCTAACAATCAGCTAAGTTGGGCCTAAAGTTACCTAGGCTAAGCCTAGGCTAGTACCTCAGTAAAGAACTGTGTGTCTTTCGCCAAGAGCTCACTATACACAGTCCTTACAACGCACATTGAAAATAGTGGGGGAATCGGCCGTCTTTTTGTTGGTTGAAATTGACTTCCTTCTCGCAGGAAATTTTGGACGTAAAATCTTAATTTGCTTCCATGACTTTTCTTATCCAGATCTTACAGGAGTATTGCAGTTGCTTTAGATCACTGAAATCTTCTGGAAAGGGCCAAATGTTTGAAAGAAATCAGCAACTTTTTCGCACCGTAAAATTTACTGTGTGACTGAGGAACTTTGTTTACATCAGTATGCTAATGAACTTCAGATATTACGTCATGATAGAATGTTTACATTGGTAATGGCTATGTGTATGTATAGGAACTACAGTAATCAAATGTTCCGTATGACATCACAATGTTACACACACGGAATTCCGATATCAACAAATATTTCTAACGCTACAGTAAATTTAAATGAAGTGATAAAGTTGAGGATTTAATTTCAAATTTTCGGAACTTTTCAGAGGTTTAAAGAGATGAAAAATAACTGCAATATTAATGTAAGATATGAAAAGGAAAAGTTATAGCAGTAAATTAGGATTTTAGGTTCTAGTTTTGCTGTACGAAAAAAATCAATTTTGACCAGCAATATGCTGGTCGAAGACCCCAGGTTTTCAATTGAGCGTAGTAAGGACCGTGTATAGGGAGCTATCGGTGACCGGCTACACACATTCCTTTACTGGGAACTAAGCCTAGGCCTAGACCTAAATTAGAACTCTCTTGGCATTAGGGTTGGGAATACCGGTACTGGTGGTACCGGTAATGAAAATAACAAAAACATTTGGCACGTTACGAATACCCGTTCTTGAAAAACTAACCGGTACTTGAAAATTACTGGTACTAATTTTAATTTCCAACGAAAATAAGTGTGACTCTTATTTCCTGTGTTAGCTGAAACTGAAATCAAATTATCCCATCTTATCAACTCGCAAAATCACCACAAGTATGTCTTGCCTACACAACATTATATAGAGTATATGCACTGTTCAACAGTGCACGGGCCACAGACGGCAAATTCTTTATCCCCAGGGAAAACAGACAACCTGCATTTTAAGGGATCGTTCCGTATTGTGGTTTCTTCCGGAGTTCTGTATAACATCTCCCTGTGACTGTTCACGCCCCATATTTTCATAATTCTAGGCAAACACAGTTTTAAAAATTATACAAGAGTCACAACTTCCAAAGCAATTTTGCCAATTTTGTGAAGCTTTGCAGTTCCGCTGTACAGTCGATCGTTCACGTACTGGAATGCCCATGTGTTGCCTGATCTCACTATACAAGGTAGTTTTTGTACGTAGTATATACATGCAGTCGTACGCACAACGAAAATGACGATTTGTGAGACTCGGTGCGTGTTCTGTTATGTTGACGTCCTGTGCAAACACAACACTGCACAGTGCTTTAGGTAGCAATCACGTTGGTAAATTGAAGTACGGATGCCTTAAAAGTGTGCACAAGAAAAGTCCCACCATACATGACACAACACATTGTACATAAATTGTCACTTGATCTGGTGTGTAAGACACCATAAGTTTTCCCGGCATCGTGAAACAAATGTTTTGCATGTACCGTATAGCCAGCTCATAAACAGTGCATGGTTTTAGGCGGGAAATAGACACGTTGGGTCCAGCTAGCCGCACTTTCAATAGTTTAGGTACAGGATTATGTTATTTGATGTGAAAGTGATGGAATCAATCTCCAAAGTAGAAATGGACGTCCCTGAATTTGAAGATTAGCATGTTCTTGGATTTCTACAACGTTGCACTCTCTGTGCGAAAGCCGTATAATGGCCGGGCAGTTCTAGTCTTCACCTTACGAAAACCATGTGATAGACCAATATCAATCACAGCAGAGAATTTTGTATTGTAACTCAAGGAACATTTTCTCCACCGTTTATTGCCATACTGTGGTGCTTTGCTGGCTTGCTGCCTACCACATTTGTCACCCATGCCCGCCCTGCTATCTGTACAATCAGTAAAGTTCAGTACTGTCCTCTTGAAATGCGTCATACCAGGGTCGTAACGTTCATAGCAAGCTGCGGACGATTCGAATGTGGAGGGAAAAATCTTGAAAATTCCCAGTGATGTCTTGTTTGCTTTATAATTATTACAAGTGTTAAATAAGTAGTATAAGAAGTAGTACATGCTTTTCCTTTTACTTTCCAAATGACAGTATCGAACAGCTCCCGATATGAAATTTTCTTTCACAAATCACTATGGTTTTGTAGTGAAGGTAAATCACTCTACAGTATTAATGGATGAGTCCAAATGGGCCACTAGTCCCTGAAGCAACGTCAGGAAGTAAAATAACGATTTGTAATGATTTTAATTAGTTTTTAAGTTTGCATGGAAATAGTACACTTTTAATTCAACTTTTGAAACAATTTGAACCATTGCAACAGTCAGATGTGCTGTAAAATATTTGCGTCCATGTTTCAATATGCTCAATTTCACTGTTCCCAAATGTTACTGCAACATTATTTTAAACCATGTTCTCAAACTTACGACAGCGGTGTTGAATTTTTAAGCCCGGCAAGGGTTCCGTGTTTGGGGCTCACGGATTAAAACGTCCCCCAGGATACTGCACGTATAACCATGTAAAGACAGATGTGTTTGTTAGGAGCAGAACATTTCACACGATGTGTACAAAGCATACTTTTCAACCAGCGGTTCTCATGGACAAGACTGTAAGGGTGCCGTGCTCAGAGTACATTGCATAAGCTTCTTCCCGCCCAACTGTGACAACCACGAGTTGCTAACCGGTCTTGTCCTCAGTACCGGTTCTGTGTAACTGGCGGTACCGATACCAAAATTTCATGGCACCACCCGACCCTACTCAGCATATCCTATAGCCTAAGTTAGGCCTTACCGTCTTATGTTAAGCCCTATTCCCAAAAAGTGCTTTCATGTGCCGATACCGGTCCCGAACTACCGATATGTGGGGTATTCTATGGTTATTCCCAGTTGCACTGACAACGGTGCTATGGAAATAAGCCTCATAGAGTCATAGCCGTAAGTTAGGCCCTAACGTTCGGCCTATCGGGTTACACCCTTCCAATTCATTGAATTCAATGTAGACAAACGCTACATCGCGTAACTACTACCAACTCAAATGATATAAAGAAAATTTGGCTTCAGCCTAACAATTCTAAAGCGGTTCAAAGAAAGCATTACCATTACATAAATGGACTTAAAATATTTCACACGTTACTAAATGGCCAATGACTTAATTTTTAATTTCTGTAATGAAAAAGTACCATTAAACCAGAATCTGGACAGAGTGGACTCAAAAAGTTAAAAATAAGTAAATGAGCCTTTCCTCGTAGTCGTATCCATGTACAGAATTCGGACCATTCTGAAGCTAGCACACACGTACTTGCACGTGATGAGTCCCACATTCAATGAAGAATTAGGCTAGCTCAGGCTGTTGATGTTCAGCCTACGGCGGATGTATTGCTCCTGCACCCACACTGACTGCTTTCGCAAGAGTGTGTACGTCAAAAGAGGAGTACATATTCGACACCAGCTATCAGTGGCGTAGCGAGACTTTTCAATCGGGGGGGGGGGGCAGAGGGGGGCGGCAGAGGGGGGCGAAGGGTATGACTGGTGGGGCAGACTTAGCTAATACTATAGAACTATCTAAGCGGAGCGCCAGCGCCCTCATTCAGATGGCCGGAAGCGGCACTTCCCGAGTGTTTTAAGGTGCATGTACACAGCCTTGAAATATGGATCTCATGTCTGCAATTTCTCATTTAATGCCAAAAATATCAATCTATGAAAAATGTTAATATATGTTTCTTTGCGGAGCACCACCATCAGTTGGCGCGGAGCGTACCACAAATTTTCTGCTTTACAAACTCCCAGATGGCCGGAAACGGCACTTCCTGAGTGTTCTAAACAAGAATATGTTCGGCCCCACTTCGATATTCTCCCCGCTTCTTGGAGCTTCTTGGATTTTTAGCACAAAAGTAGACCGAAAACAGTCCAAGACTTTCACACACAAAGTCAATGCGTCAGTATGTCAGGGTGGATATAAATGGACGTTGATAAATTCGACTCGAGGTAGACAGAGCTCAGACCCTCAGTTTGGTGTTGCCATTCTTGGGCTAAATATACTAAGTTGGACGTACTCGGCAGATAAGAGTCATGTGTGAACTTGCATACATATTTAGCATATACATATTTGGCGTGTATTAATTTTTTTCTCGGTCTGTAATTTCATTTGGGGGGGCAAGTGGGGGCGAGAGTTTCAAATGGGGGGGCTCCCGCCCCTGCCCCCCCCCCTGCTGGCTACGCCACTGCCTGCTATGAAGGTAAATGGTTCCATATATCGTGAATAAATGAATGAAAGCATTTTAGCTGTCCTCAAACTAGTACTGCAGGGCCGGATTGAATCCGGCCCTGCAGTACTCAAGTTGAGCATGTGCCAATCGGGCACCTGCCCACTCCAGGGGCCCCACACTAAAGGGGTTCCCCACAAGCTAGGTTATATTTTTTAGGGTCATGGGAGACGCCGTCCAGTTAAAATTAAAGGGAAAATTCAGTCACCCCAATCAGCGGAGTTAGTTTGCCCCGTCCGACTCTAAATGGCCTATTTTGATCATGAAACAATATTTTTGTCAGTGAATTGTGAAATTCAAAGAGAATATCTCCTTGCTTTACTTATTATTTGTAACAGGTATGTTCAAAACGTCTTCAGAGGTGCTTGTAATGCAATGAGGAGATTTGCAAGAGTTTGCTGATTTTCAAAGGAAATTTTGGGGGCAACTGCCTATTGCCTGAACATATATCCTCACACATAAGCCTCCAAATGTTGCCAAGTCACCTGTCAAGTCGCCCTCCTTCCGTCGGTTGAGATACAGTGAACTTGGTCTGGCGGAATAGCCTGAGAGTTAAGAATATTGTGTTCACAAAACACATGCAATTCCAGCCATGAGATTCAATTGGTGGCGAATCATGATGGTCGCTACTGGACATCGTTGAGAATGGCAACTCGATTAACCTTGGCTATTTTCAGAATGCCGTGGCCCAATTTCAGAAGCTTGTTAGTATAATGAAGAAAAACTTCAATATTTGTTTTTTTTTTAAGAATTATACTAACTTCGTAATTGTCACTTGACAATAAACGGGCAGCGCTGGGCAGTTCTTCAAATCCCCACTCACTGCTGTGGGAGTATTTGATATCAGACTATGTACAAAGCATGCCAGGTATGGACCATTACTACCACCGATCTCTGTGGTTTCGACCGAAAAGCAACATGTTGCAAACAGGGTTGCCATCTGGATGATCCTTGGTCTGATTCAGGGATTTTTCGTTGTTCCAGATTTTTATCACTGTGTAAACATTTCAAATGAAATTATTTAAGTATGAGTCTGTTCATTTTTCTCTTTATAATAATATTGTTGACCTCTGCATAAAGAAATATTCAAATAAAAAGTTGCCAGGCTCGTAGCAAGACGGGGCACGGGGGCCATACCCTGTCGTTTTACCATGGCAAATAATTTTCCTGCAAAATTTTGCGCGCAATTCTCACAACCGCAGTTGTATCGCCTATGAACATTATTAACACAAAATATCGGTGAACTATTCTAGCCAAAGCTACCGTTGGTGAAGGCTCGTAGATAGATGTCGGCCCTCAAGAGGTTTTCATCTAGCAATTTGATACCTTGAGTAATACGAGTGACGTGATGACTATATGCATTTGAAGCTAATTTTACTCGTACCACAAATTTGTTCAAAAACTTCATGCAACATTTCTTTCAAAGTAAAAATGATAATTACCTTCTAAATAGCAAATTGTGAAGAGCTCGGTGTGCTCTCGCTGTCATTAGGGAGGTGTTAGGAAGAAGATACTACGACCTAGTCTGTCAGACAATATGTACTTGAAACTGGCTTTATTCTTTTCAGGCATCATAATTTGATTGATAGGTTTTTTTTCTATTACCAAGTCCCTATCGACTAAACCCTTTTTAAAATGATCTCCTCCTTTCTTTTCCAAGTATTCCCAAGACAACTGTCATTGTTTATACGTGCTTCGAAATGAATTTTCTTTTCGCCAATTACGAAACCGTAATTATGGCTTTTAGTAAACGGCTGGCAAAAAACATTTAAATAATGTACTTTAGCGTGGCCCTACGTTTTTAATACGTGATCTGCTGGAAACATTTTTCAAGCCTTTAGGCCTACATTTCTCTCAGTTTCTAGAAAATCTTTCATCATCAAGAAATACATTCAAAGAGTATGTTGTAACGAAAGTCTTAGTGGACTTTATAGTGACATAATATTAAGTGTGTTGAATAACCCCGAAAGGTTAAAATTTTACGTATTTGTATGACCGCTGGCAACGAAAAGTTAACAAGTTCAACGCAAGGGGTGAGTCTTCCCATAGTCATATTGACAATGCATCATTGATCCTAGTTGATCTGGGTATTGAGATAACAATTTGAGAGGAGGGCAAGATTACTATCTGAAACATTGCTTCAAAGAGTCTATAGAACGTTGGATTTCCTTTCTAACACCTCCCTGCTTTCATTCGAAGTCCTACTGAAAACTTCATACTAGTGTTCCCATGTTGTTAATTCCGCGGACATTCAGGGAATTTTCCTATGGATCCTACCCGCAAAGTCCTACTGGACCACCGCCAAGTCTGCCTCATAGCCGCCCCTTATCCCTACTGGACCACGGCCAAGTCTGCCTCATAGCCGCCCCTTATCCCT
>WURT03023991.1:0-15657 GCA_009936505.3 Holothuria glaberrima | reverse complement strand
TTCATCGTCAAATTGGGCAAATTGTAGTAGCCCTGCGGTTCGAACGGTGGCGACCGTATTGGTCACGTGATCCTGTGCCCATGTATTAAAGTCCGCGGTTGTACCAATGATTCACAGGGCTATCGAATGTTACATAAATTTGAAAGTAGCAAATGACTACACAAACTTGATTACTCTTCTGTTATTAGCAGTTACTGTATAATTTTATGAGTTGAACGTAAAACGGTATACCCGCTGCACTTCGACAATGAAGTTTCATCGCTGACTGCTTTGTTGTCATGTCTGAAAGCCGTTAGTTCTACCATTACCATAGGGTGTTTTTTGTAAATGCTCACAATTCTTATTCCAACGAGTAGAATGAAATAAGTATATAGGAATGCAATTGAACATAAATAGTATTTGTATCTAAAGTATTTTTATATGCCTTGAAGAACCTGGAGCTTCCCGAAGGTTACCGCTTTTACGTTGAGAGGGGTCTTGAAACTTTGCCGAACGTGAAAAGTGAAATTGCATCGTTACAATTGTCAGGGGCAAGCAAGCATGTCATATTGTGTGCATGGAGGTAACAATAGTTCCCTTCTGAGTACGATATATAGCTGATCTTAAGTACTGAAACTCAGTGGACCTTTAAATACATATCATAGCTATATGAAGTAGCAGGGCACGCAAATGAGCCACACAATGTCAACCATCATTGTGCTTTGGTCGGTTTTACCCTAAACTTAGTATACGGAAGATTTTGGAATAATTTTACTCCAGAGGCGGGGCTATTTGAAGTTTCAATCAAGTGTGAGTATGTTTGTTCTACTATAACAGTTAAAGTGAATGGGAAA
Organism: Holothuria glaberrima; assembly: GCA_009936505.3. Taxonomy (NCBI): domain Eukaryota; kingdom Metazoa; phylum Echinodermata; class Holothuroidea; order Aspidochirotida; family Holothuriidae; genus Holothuria; species Holothuria glaberrima. The sequence continues at coordinate 14,824 of WURT03023991.1, read as the reverse complement.
TGGTGTAAAATATTCAGAACGCCACAAATTTCATAATATAATACACCTGTATGGTCAGTGAGCATGAAGTTTTGTCTTATTCACCTGAGTTATAGTACTATACGAATGACTTTATGGTGTATGAAGGAACACACATGTCGAAAGCCTCATCAATGGAAAATCATTTAGTGACCGTGCATTTCAGCTTGTGATCTTAAGTTATAAAGAAAATTAAATGGCGGTGGGGATGACCACGATAAAAAAAACTTGACTGATAAATATATTGATCATAACGTCTCCACCAAAGTGTCATCAGTTTGAAAAGTTCTTACTAATACAAATAAAATGTAATTTGTGGTTATTGTGACAATTTACAAGGAAAGTGTAACGGAACCGAAGTTATTGTACCATGTAAGAACGGAGGGGAGCTCCAAGTTTCCCCCGTTTCCGCTGCGATGCACTAGTTGAAATAACACATACATCAAGGCCATGAAAAAATTAAGTTATTGCTATCACTTCTTCACAAATTTTAGTTTGGAAGTCGTTCTCAGTATGTACTTATATAAATGTAATATGAACATTCCCCAGGCCCGTAACCAAGGGAGGCATTTGGGGCCAGCCCCCCTGCTCCTTGGCTTGCCCCTAGTATCCCAAAATCACTTCTCCCCCATTCCAAGACACAGTGACTACCTATTAGAGGTATATTAGACGCAGTGGCGTAGCTACAGGGGGCAGATGGGGGCGGCCGCCCCACTGGCTCGAAAATCAAAAAAATTCGGAAACTTTCAAACATCCGAAACATAGCTAAACATTATAAAATTTCCGAAAAAGGGTAAAAATTTCCGAAAAGTATAGCAAACTGCAGTGAAATATATCAAATTTTTCTTTGCCTCGCTGCCCTCGGCATCTAATAAGCCTTACATTTAGGAAATTATAACAAAATATAATAACATATGTCAACTTTTTCTTAGCCTAGCTCGAAATCTAACAGAACGTATATATGGCAAAATATAGCAAAATGTAATGAAAGATATCAAATTTTTGGCCCTACTGCGCTCGGCATCTGATAAAGCTTATATTTGGCAAATTATAGCAAAATGTAGTAAAGTATATAATTTTTTTCTTTGCCTCGCTACGCTCGGCATCTAATAATTCTTATGTATGGCAAAATGTAGCAAGATGTAGTGAAATATATCAAATTTTTCTTTGCCTCGCTTACGCTCTGCATCTAATGAAACTTAATTGTTTCATAGCATTTATTTCCACAAGACATTATATGGTTATTATTTATAAATATCGTTTTCTTTTCCTTCTCAGTGAAGGTAATGTGTGAATACAATTTTTAAGATTTTGGTCATTTTGGTTCCCATTTGAACCCCTGCGCGAGATCTGATCGCCTCCTCCTGTGCAAGAGATAGGAAGTTGCATCATTGAAATTATGTCCGCAGGTCATGTTTGTTTACACAAGTTTGTGTGGCGCGGAGTACAAGATATTTAACGAGCTGCGCTGCACGGAAGTACGTCATTCGTTTGCTTTGATCTCGAGTCACCTTGATCCCCCGTTGTGTTTCCACCTTTTTTTTGGGGGGGGGGGGATCGTGTTTTTGATCGCCTGCGCGTGGTCTGATCTTTTCCGAAGGGACGATCAAGCGCTCGAGATCTGATTCGGGGAACAAGAGCGTTCCCACTTACAAATTGATCCCCACGGAACTTTGACCAAATACTGAAGTTGGAAACATTGTAACTCTCGAATACCTGTACATTACTCGGGTCTCCTGCTTGCTGCAAAGCGGTGAGGGAGAACTCGGGTGGACAAACACGGTGTTGTGCCATGGGTGGGGTAGACAAACGCAAAGATTGTCATGGGCTGGTGGGGGTGCCAATTAAAACCATAGAGCTTTACGGAATAGCTCCTTTGTATAACTACCATATTGCTTCATGAAGTATAAAACAGTTGAAACTCCAGACAGATCTTCCAGCCCTTCCGATGATAAATATTTAACTGTCTGTGTCATATTCACCGTGACATTGAGGTATGACTGATGCTAAATCAGGAAACTGTCTAAAAACTCTATACCAATTGTAATCAGACTGTTTATCTTACAGGGAAGCTATTCGGGTGTTATACCACTCTGCCATCTGCCTCATGCCATAAAATCATGTGCTGTAATAGGAAGCATATTATTCATGACATATTAAGTACCACAAATGTGTACTCCAGGTGATGCATATACACAGTTACACTGTACAAATCTTTCTTTTTAAAGATGTCTACACAATCACGAGTAACGAAACCTTTGCATCAACGTCTGGCATATGCCGTCCTGCTATTTCCAGCTGCGTTAATCGTGCTATCTTTCATCCAAACGTCCAGAAAGAATCCCATGCCAGGCATGAAATTTCTACTAGATAACCAGTGGTACAAACAGGATTCATCACCGAACCCGAAAGTTCAACCAAACTTTTCACCCTATGTGTCAGCTCTGGACAAATCCAAAGGCGGTGGCAAAGTTTCAGGTACGGCTTTAGTTTAGACATTTTCTTCTTGTTGAGGTCAGGGAGCTGTTACGTAAATTTAAGTTAATTATGTGGTTAACTTGTCTATTTCACTGCCGAAAAACAAAGACTGCACTGTGTAAGAACATGTCAAAAAGTGGACGAGGGGGCACGAAATCTGAAAGGCATTCTTCTATGTTCCTGATATATATATATATATATATATGTGTGTGTGTGTGTGTGTGTGTATGTTAACGGAAATAATGTATAACAACGGTGCTACAGAAGGGAATGGCTGGATCTCGAAAGAGATACGTGACAGCAGTAGAGGCTTGAAAATTGGTAAATAAAACAGCCATGAAAGGTTTTTGCAAAGCTTTCGCGCAATACTAGCTCTTCTTCAGTGCTCGATCACAAGAGTGACAAAGAGTGTACGAAACTTACAGCTTTTAAATTGTGAGGACAATGGGCCTTACTGATAAGTCAATTAGGACTATCATTTTTAAGAGAATTGAAAGAAGTAATTTGCATAAGCCTATTGAAAAAGGCGTGGGTCTAAACGAATTACTATAGGCCTGGAATATAATCCCTTCACAATCCTGATAGGTAGTTTCGGATAGTCATCCCAGCCGGCATTGTACTTTATAAAAGGTCTATTCAGAAGGGCTCTTTATATTTGGGGCTTTCAATTGTTATCCATTTCATTTCATTTATTTCGTCCACACAAATACAAATAGAGAAGAAAAAGAGAACGGATAACTAACAAACCATGTTACCGCAGAAAAAAAACTTAGTATTAATCAAGGAGTAAATTCTTCAATTGTTTCTTAAAGGAGTGATACGATTTAAGTTGTTTTAAATGATTTGGAAGGCCGTTCCATAATCTGGTACAATAGTTATTCAAGAGGTATTTTCCATGCATAGAATGTTGCCTGGTAAAAGAGAAGAGATCGTTGTTTCTCGTCCATACAAAGGAAGTTAAGTATAGCTAATATGAATAATATTTCGAAAAACATTTGGTAGAAGATTGTTAACATACTTGAAAATAAAGGTTTGCGTCGTGAAAATATGAATATCATCTATTTTAAGAACACCGAGATTACAATGGAGGAGGTTGGTTGAGAAACGCCTATGTTTGAAGGTAATTGTTTTTAAGATTCAGTTTTGTAGAGTGAGGAACAGAATATTTAAGACGGTAAAAAATTCCGGTGTACTTAACAAGTTGATTACAAAGGTCATCAATGTGTGCCTTAAATGACAACTTATCGTCAACAATGAGGCCCAAGTATTTAGCACATTCAGTTCTACTGACTTTGCTACCATTAAGAGTAAAGGAATCGGGACATGAATTATTTTGTTCAATGGCAATCACTCGTAAATTGTTTATCGAATGATGCGTTAAATTGAAATGGTTAGCTACAGGTTGTTCAACAAGAAAAAGGTCTTTGTGATGAGAGCCTCGTCCAAAGGGCTGATTAGCATAGTATGGCTTCAGTTCTAAATTTTACAAAGAGTAAACCATTTAAGATACCATTTAAAGGTTGTGTGACATGAAAATAACATAGTTGGATATTTGTTGTAAAAAACATTAAAAATCCAGAAAATAGCAGCAATTCCCATTAAAATCCATCAAATATTGACCATTTAACAGGGTAATTTCTATTTCACACTTGTATCATGAATAAACATGAGCTAAATATGCAAATATGTCACATCGAAAGATGAAGACCATATATGGCTCATGTTAGCCTTTGTTTTTCCAACCTTCATTTCAAGGCCACTGGTAGCATTGTTATCCCCTGAGGGGTTTATTATGAAAGTTAAAATTCTTTCCTACAGATACATTGACATCACTCAACAAACTGTAACCTGTCTGATCAGTAATTGAGAGATTATTTATAAAGGGTTAACAAAAGAAATCTTAACACTGTGCAACACTCCACATAATTATCTTTGCATAGACAATGAGTTTCTTCACAAACCATCGAACTTTGAGAGGTATATTTTGAGAATGGTAAAAGATACTGAAATAATTCCAACGGATATTTAATTGGAAGACTTAATTCTTTCACCGACAAGTGAAACAACTCTTTTTGGTGGCATGTCACACTACCTTTAAGGAAGAGGAAAAACACTTATTTCTTTGTCAGTTTGTCTAGTTATAGCTACATCTAGCGAGCTGTTCCGTAACAGCCTCCTGGTACATCCATCTTTGCTGAAAGTCACGTGAAAGCACGGTATTGTACCTAAGAGCCCTTACGCTCCGTTACAGCCCATAACAGTCCCCTGATTACACTTCGGTGTAATCCTGCAAAATTCTTGACCTATTTTCCCCTTTTGCAATTTATTTTACCATTTCAAGGGTCAAGGTATGTTAGGAAAGCCTCAGCAGGCCTAAAACTCAGATGTACAAGGCTTCGTCTTGACGACCTCTTTTAATCTCATTTAGTAGGTTGTAAACTAGACAGGAAGTTCATGCCTGAAGGAAGTATGCCGCTAATACTGCTACTAAGTTTTCCTGGATCTGGCAACACCTGGACGAGGTTTTTAATAGAAAGATCGACCGGCATATATTCAGGAAGTCGTTTCAATGCTGTTGGGACTGGTGACAATGGTAAGTGTTCACCTCCACTGTTTCCTTTTGTTTCTCAGAGAAGCACATCGCTCTCTGAAGTGTTAAACCTTCTTACATTGCGTCCCTTGTCCATAGAGACCGGGTAAAGTAATCCTTAGTGTCCCAACACTACTATTGCTGATTATTTAAAGTATATAGAGTCTAAAATTATATGAAAATAGGCTTATATATTATTATAGAGGTTAAAAAATCAAATTCATTCATCGAACTTCCATTGCTGAGATATAAAATGTTGAAATATTTATTCACTCAATTTGGAATAGACGATTGCTCAATAATTTATTGAGTCCCTCTTAATATATAATTCGCTTTTTATTAGCTAGGTTTCCCTTTGAAACAAATCGTTTTTATAGCATCTAAAATGCTGCCCTTTTCTAAACAACATGTTGCTAGGAGAAGGCCTGCATATCCAAGTCATTCTATAAGTATACAGTGATAGTAATCACAGTTGGAAACGAAGTTGGTTCCGCAGAACAGAGATGTCCTCCGAAAGTGGGAATTTGACGAATGAGATTCATTTTCAATCCTTGCAAAATATGTATTCTTTATAAGTTGTTAGTTTACATTTTAAGAAATTACCTTAAAATTAAATTCAAAGGGCGGGATTTCGTTCGAGTGCACATTAATCTATGTCAAAGGATTGTCCACAAATCTTGAGCAATGAAACGCCATAACTTACTTTATTTTAATCATTTTGAAGATGTGTAGCGTTCCTCTAATAGTTTTCTTGTCCCCTCCACACCCAATGTGTCTATTGTACCGGTGTTGTGATCAAATGGATAACGAGGGTGACATTTGCTTAGCACACAGCTTAGCAACTGGTAGGTTCAGCGTCCCCCGGCCCGAGCAAAGTAAGTTGGGCTTTTCATTCAAGCTCAGTCTGTGGTTTCTTTTCGATCTGGCCTTGCGAGGAAACCAAATTTGATATAAATTTTTCATCTGGTCCACCACCCGACGTGTAGCTGCAATGTGTAAGCCAATGGCTTCCTACAGTTGTGTCATCGATTAGTGTTTTATTTAAAGCAACTGACTTTGAGGCCTGACTCATTACTCTCAGTGACTGACTTATAACGTTAAGTGAGGTGTGAGGTAATGAAAGGGTATGAACACAGAATCCTTAACATTGATAACAGCTTTACATAAAGCCAAGAGTATTTCTTCACTGGAACATTCACTACAGAAATTCTCTGTAAAAGTTTTGACGTGTTTTGAGTGGTTCTACGCTGCTATGATGCACAGTTTTGGTGATGGAAGTATTGTTGTAATAATCAGGCCTTGAAGGGCAGTTGTTTTACGACGCTAAAAGGAGAAGCCTATGTGGCTTATGAATTATAACTTCACGTCGGGTGGCTAACCAACTCAACAATTTAGATCAAATTTGGTCTCTTTTGAATTTGAAAGGCCTGTTCAGATCGGAAAACCGTAGATTGCTCTTGGATGAAAAACCCACCTTAGTTTGACCCGGCCAGGGATAGAACCCCAAACCTCCCGGTTGCCAAGCTTCATCGTTTCAAATGCCACCGTCTTTATTCCCATGGCCACAGCATCGGTATTGTAAGAGGTTAATCGGAATAATTGTGATTTATCTTTCCAAAGTAATCGTTTTGAAGCTTCATTTCCTGAAGTTCAATTTTTTGGTAATGAAAAATATTATAAGGGGCTATTCTGTCCATAATAACACTCACTATTTCCCTATGGCAGTGTCTTGGCTCGGCGTATCACACCATTACCTATACACCGTAAAACATTTCTGTAGATGTACAGAACAAAAAAAAGAAGAAAATGGAAAAGCTCCTGTCAATTTGTTCTCAAAAGTTGACAGCACTTTTCCGTTTCCTCCTTGTATTTCTCTATTTTTTGTTCTGTAATTTTACAACAGTTTGTAGATATTTTTACGTGTAGCCTATAGCATTTTGATGGCATTTGCTTAAGGTACCATCCCATCGTGCCAGATTGTTGTACACATAGGCGTATACGAGACGCAAGGCTGCTGCAGCCCAATTCAAACATAAAATTCGCTATTTTCTGTAAAATTGTATGCTTTTTGTTTTGTTTGCGGCAAACATGTCTTTAACTTTCGGGTCATAAATGCCGGTGCCCCCCCCCCCCTCAATTTGAAGTATTCCCGTATGCTTACGATTGTAAAACTGTTGTGGTTCTATCTGGGGTAAGTCATTATTACTGCAAAGGTATGAATCTAATTATTCATACTTATGAAATAGCACGCTTTTTTTACCTCAAATTGACCAACCACTTATCCTTTGTTACTTTTTCCAACATCGCTTTAACAAAAAACCTTGAGTTTTCTTTAAAATACCCACCCAAAATTATTTTAAGGCCCGTATATCCTGCCTGCTCACGAGGGAAAATTAGCTCAACAAAATGACTCACGTGTGCGGGAGTTTTGGTAAGATTTTCACCTTCCGAGGCAGATGACTTAAATATCATCGTGTTTGATTTTTTTTTTGACACGAGTGCCACTTTTCTCACCATGTGGGCCTGACCTGAGCACTATTGCGCAGGCGTCTTCTGAAGATGATCACGTCGTCACAAAAAGTTCTGTTTTACTTGTCCCTGCGTTTGTTGGATATTAGACCGTCAAGGCTCCTCGCGTTCTTTACCTCCGTAAAGGCATCTATTATCCTGCACACAGGTTCCGTAAATACACTCTCTGCCCATATGTTGTTATCAGAGACGTGGCAATTGAACATGTATACCAGCTGCCGTCTCTGAAAAACCTGTTTAAAGGGAAAATGCAGTCCCCCCCCCAATTTGAATGAGCGTGCCCCGTCATCCTAGTTCAGGAATGGTTCTTATTAATCATGTGACAATATTTCAGTGGCGGCGGTACCGGGGGGGCTTCGGGGGCTAAGCCCCCCCCCGCCATGAAAAAGTGAGGGGGATAAAGGTATGTTCAGCCCCCCCCCCCTTAATATTTGCCAAATGCAGACATGAGATCCATATTTCAAGGCTGGGCACAGTAACTTAGAACACTCGGGAAGTGCCGTTTCCGGCCATCTGAGGGGTTTGTAAAGCCAAAAATTTTCTTGTCCGCTCCGCGCCAACTGATGGTAGCGATCTGCTTAGAAACATGTATTACCATTTTCATTAATTGAGAAATTGCGGACATGAGATCCATATTTCAAGGCTGGGTACATGCAGCTCAAAACACTCGGGAAGTGCCGTTTCCGACATCTGGAGGGTTTGTAAAGCCAAAAAAATTCTTGTACGCTCCCCGCCAACCAATGGTGGCACTCCACTTAGATAGTCTTCCAGGCACTCAGCCCCCCCCCCCAATTTTTTCCATTCTGCCGCATCTGCAATGTTTGTTACTCATTTGTTAAATTCAAGCAGAAAAACTCTTTGGTTTAACTTCAATATTCAATGTTTGTATATCATAAACATAAATGAAAGATACTTGTGAGCGAAATTAGGGGAAATTTGTAAGATTTAGCAAACTTTTGAAAGTGAACTTGGGGCGACTATAATCTCCCTTTAACAGCCTCTGCTGAGATGGGTCACATAGGCGCATGCTTGGGAGGACATTCTCAAGGGACGGAAGGTATTTGCTCAAAATTCAAATTGGAGAGGGGACTGCATTTTCCCTTTAAACAGGTTTTTCAGAGACGTTTATACAACTGGTAAGCAATCATAGTATTAATTCTGCCATAAAAGTAACAATGTTGTACTTAAAGAATCTTTTTCCCCATGGGAGAGGAAGCAGTTAACTCCTACAGCCCTATCTCATACGACTTTGCCGACATGGAAAAGAGAGAAGTGTTCAAAAGTACTGTTTTGTTCTTAATGCTATTTCTGTATTCTTTTCTCTTCTTTAGATACTTCTATTTGGAGAAAAAGCAATCCTTGCCTGAAACAAACAGTAATTGTTAAAAGCCATCAATGGAAAGATTTTGACAATCCCGAGGGTGAGCCTTGTCAACCCGAGGGCGCTATCCTTTTCATCAGAAACCCGTACGGTGCAATTTTGGCAGAATTCAATCGTCGAAAAAGCGGAAAGACTGGCATTGCTCCCAGATCAGAGTTCAAAAGTCGAGGTCAGAAGCTATATGATTAAGTCCTCTTTACTTTCTTAGGTTAGTTAATAGCAATTAAAGATACAAGATCATAAACGCCTCATTGCTTTTATTCTATATTTGGATGTTTGAAAATGTAAAGTGGTCCAGACTTGAAGTGCGACCTCATTCCATGGGCCCATGAATAGCCTCCATTTGTTCGTTGTGTCTCTGGCTGTAGTCCAGGATACGCTTTATACAAATCTAGCTCAACCTTGCATTTTGACATATATGTTTTTCAATGGTTTCTGGTCAATTTGTAGGTGCCGATTTTAAATCCGGTAGGTGCCAGGTCGTAACTATTGAGCATTTTTGCTGAAATGCAAAAAAATCAAAATGAAGGCCAAAGTGTACTGTTTGATGGGTATTTCCTCTTATGGTGAAGCAAATTCTACAACTACTCAGTCAAATTATGCATAGGAGTGCACATTGTATTATTTTCATTAATTATTTGGCGGTCTGGTTTGGTGTATGTGATATTATAACGTGTACATCGTCTTACCACCGATCTTCTGAACGCACTCAGTCAAATTATACTTGCATGTAAAAAGTACATGTTAATAATACTTCCCGTGCATTATTCTGCCAACTGGTTGCACGAAACTTACGTAACAACGGAAAAGGATCATAAATAGCTTCCACGGGCATTTCTGTCATAATGCAAGAAATGTAGTGCTTACAAAGTATTGACATGGCACAGAGAGAAAATCACTTTCTTCAATTTACCACGTTAATCTCGGAGAAGCTTTACTTTGCCAAAATTTACACTTTCAAACGTTACGGGTAATGCATCATTTGAAAATATGAAAGACTGGCTGAACAAATTATCATGATGCAGTGATTTTATGTCACTGCAAATATATTTAAAGTTTTGAAAACTATTATTCAAAATTGGTGGTTGCATCTGACTTATGCAAGAAGTAGAAATACTCAAATTATGCAAAAAATATTCTGAAGGATTTATAAGGAGTTTTTAAAATTCGACACAGCAGAATAAGACCTCGAACAATTACAGTGATTTATTTAAATTTTCCCCACAACCCCCCCCCCCACAAAAAAACCAAATCGAGGCTTCGTACATTTGAAACCCGTAGAATCAAACTTTAGGCTACCCCTTAAAATCCCCCCGTACACCCGCTGTTGGATCCGCCCCCGAAACTGACCAATCAAACAGAAACCTTTGGGAGAAAACAAAGAAAGTCTGTGTGTTATTTCTTGATGGTCCCTATTCGCAATGCGTTCAAATTTTAATGGTTCTTAGGTAAACCCTCTATCATCTAAAAAGAATCATCTGGAAAATTTGTTGCACGTAAATGCCGACTTCAGATCTGAATGCTTTGAACAGGCATTTAAAATTCTGATTCGGGCGGGTGGGATGGTATTAGTGTTGCAGGTCTCAAGACCGAGATCGGCCTCGAGACTGTTTTTGTGGTCTCGGTCTCAACACTCACTGGTCTCGATCTCGGTCTCGAATCCTTGGAGTCTCAAAGATGGTACTCGAAAATATCGAGTAATTCCGCAATTAAAAAGTTTGGCTATAAAAGTAATAAACAGTGTGTTTATGTTAAAGCGGGTATTAGGACTCCATGCAAACTCTACAATGTATGCATATGAGGTCTCGGTCTCGGACCCATTTCGTGTCTGTCTCGGTCTCGAATCCCCCGGTCTCGGATGTGCCGGTTTCGAATACAACACTGGACCGTGGTATACAGCTGCAAAAGTCTCTCGCAGCTTAGGACAGCTTTGAAAGTTTTCTACCATATGTTACCCCCTTTTCAGAAATCCTCCAAAAATCCCACACTTCTCATAGTATGGCGTAATGGGGCGGTCACCCCCCACCCCCACCTGTCGTTCTGGGATGGTCTGTCGGTACAATTGCTGATTTTGTCGTACATCCGCCGACTGTGGAACTTAATAGGCATATCGTATATTTAATATGCTCAGAAAGTATTCCACATGGCTCTTATCAGGTCCGTAGGCAGTAAGTTCTGTAACAATTCTTTCTATAACTTCAAAAAATTTTCGCGCGCTACGCGCGCTTTCATCTTCAGTTCTATCTATCTAGCTGTAACGCTTGCCATTTCAAACATACTGGATTTATTCCACGTTAAAGGTTCCACAAATATTGTAGTCGTGATTCACTAGAAACACGAAAATGAAACGTCTAACCTCTTTTTCCTATCTCTTGGAAGATTCTTCAACCTGACCATCATGGCAAATATATGCTGTAAGGAAAAAGATTTTTCAGTTTCGTCTGAGAGCCTAAATGGGTAAGATGAAAAATGTACTCCCCGAAGAAGACCATGCAGTCGCACCATCAAATTTCTTGGTTTGCTATTAAGATGGGCAGATTTTTTAATAAAAACCAACACTTTTTCAACTTTTCTTAGTGAAAACAAAAATATGAAATCTTTTGCAATATAATCCCAATTTTTTCGGCGCGCTTCGCGCTCCTAATATTTTGCGATTGGCATCATTTCGACAACCTATTGCTTCCGCCAGGGCTTAGAAAAGCTGGCCCCTAGTCAGGGCGCTTGGCCCCCATGTCGGTAAATCCAGGCACCATCCCTGGCTGAGCCTTGATGCAGTTTTTACTTTGGGCAATGAAGTATACCCCCAATATTGAAACATTTGGCACCATTTTGCATCTGGCCCTCCTCCTCTTAGACTCCTCACCAGGATAAGAGAAAAGCTTTAGGCCAGATATCCCACACTTCCAAAATCAAATCGACGCCCCTGGTTATTGGTGTTTTGTAGTTTTATGAACTTCGAAGGCATGGGAAAATATTGCAAGATTTGGGGTGGATGGGAGGGGGGTCACGAGTGCATGGTGACTTGTTAAGTGATAACCCTTTGACAAAATGTCGGTACATTCACTATATGCTGTCAGTACATTTACCTTATTTTCATCCCTGCCCTCCCCCCCTCTTCTATCACCCCAGTTACGCTACTGCTTGTAAACATATGTACAAGACAAGCTACAAATCAGACGCTATGGTAAATGCTGAGAACTTGGTTAAGATGGGCAGAGGGTAGATGTAGAGTGGGAACACCAGTGGCCTGAATGGTTTCATGAGAGAAAGTTGCTAAAAGTCTTGAAGTTAAAACCAAAGGTTAGTGTTGATTATTTGTTGATGATAAAAGAAATGATAACGCTTATGTATGTGTGAAAATTTTTTTTATTTACATTTGAACTGGGGGATGTAATTGCAAGAGCGGCGTCAAGTGGGGTTAGAGGGGCTACGCCTACTTTGGGGAGGTCCCCCCTGTCAGGGAAATGTTTTAGTTTTCGAAGGGGGACTTCGTGGTTTCTTTAAAGCGTGTTATCAGAATATGCCCGAAGGATACAGTAGCCCCAACAATTTACATGATTTTGCTCTCAAGCAACATAGTTTAAAATAAAACCCATGAATTTTCTTACATTCTACTACAAAACTCTAATTTTTTCAAATTTTCCTCACCGGAAACCCTAATTTTCAATGTTTCTGTTAAAAATATCCAAAATTGGGGGGAGGGGCAGGGGCTGCTATACACGTGAACCGAAAAGATTTTGCTTTCGCAATCCTCTCAATCATCCCATTGACGGCCTTCAGTTTGCCTTTCTCATAACCACCCACCAGAGCTTGAACTCTCGTTTTTAAATTCTGGTGCTACCCATGATCCACGACCAGCTTTAAATGAATGCTTGAATACATGAGAAAAATTACAGGTGAACAGGAATGTTAAGAATCTCTGAACTTGAAATAATTTCCGCTCAGGACATGAACGGACATGAAACGACTACCAACAAAGTTGTGCTGCGCATCGCCAATATTAGTTACATTCATACCACATTGCGCATGTTTTACTGCAAAATATAGCAGAACTGTTTTAATGCATGGCTGGATTGAGAAACTGAATACGCCTGGAAATGAGTTTCTTTCTTGAACTCATGTAACTGTTCAAACCACCATTGTCACGAATCAGCTGGTCAAGTGTAAACAGTATCCTCCCAGCTATGTGAGAATCACATTACATCTATGTGCATTGCCTGTGTATTACATTTTATTACAGTCTCTGAATGTTATTATGCGGAAACGATCAGAGGGGTGGACACATGCAGGGAATCAATGCCCCATGAGATCAAACGGCGTCCTCCCTAGCTTTCCTAATTATTCATGAACACACAATTTCTAAAATGATAAACTTGAATACCCCGCAATCTCTTAGCCTCAACATTATCGAATAGTACCCCCCCCCCTTACATTGCATCATTTCTCCCGGTGAGGAAAGCCACTCCTTACTAAAACGTACTCTTTAAATCTAGCTTCATTATTGCAAAAATTAAGAATCACCCTTGATATTGAAATGGCTACATCCGTTCAACTGACCATGTGTTAAATAACCTTTCAGAGCAAAGTGGACTTTATGGCATCGGTGTTAAGGCTATAGACACGTTAAAACATAACATACACCAAACCAGACCGCCAAATAATTAATGGAAATAATACACTGTGCACTCCTTAGTATAATTTGACTGAGTATTTGTAGAATTTGCTTCACCATAAGAGGAGGTACGGGTCAAACAGTAGATTTTGGCGGTCATTTTAGATTTTTGCTTTTCAGCAAAATGCTCAATACTTATGAACTAGCACCCACCGGATTTGGAATCAGCACCTAACAATTGACCAGAAACCATTGAAAAACATCATATATGTCAAAATGCAAAGTTAAGTGGCTTGTAGCCTGCACTAATATAAAAAGTATCCATCATTGCTACATTGAGATATCTTGTTTACAAGAATTTTGCAGTTTAACCTCTGGTAACCTCAAATAACCTTTGACCTCCACCAAAAACAATAGGGGTCATCCGCTCAACATGACAAATCTGTATAACAAATATGAAAATTCGGTGTCCGTCATTGCTATCTTGAGATATCGTGTTTACAAGCCATTTACAAGGTTTTCGCAGTTTAACCTCCGGTGACCTCAGATGACCTTTGATTACACCAAAAACAATAGGGTTCTTCCTCGCAACATGACGAATCAATATACCAAATATGAAAAGTGTCGGTCATTGTTATCTTGAGTTATCGTGTTTACAAGCCATTTTCAAAGTTTTCACAGTTCAACCTCCGGTAAACTCAGACGACCTTTGACCCTCACCAAAGCAATAGGGTTCTTCCTCTCAACATGACAAATCTACATACCAAATATGAAGAAAAGTGTCAGCCATTGCTATCTTGAAATATCGTGTTTACAAGCCATTTACAAGATTTTCGCACTTTAACCTCCGGTGACCTCAGATGACCTTTGACCGCCACCAAAAACACATAGGGTTCTTTTTCTCAACATGGCAAATCTATACACCACATATGAAAATTGTCGGTCATTGCTGTGTTGAGATATCGTGTTTACAAGGTATTCGGTCTATGACCGCTGGTGACCTCACATGACCTTTGACCTCCACCAAAACAAAAGGGTTCTTTCTCTCAGCATGACAACTCTATATGCCAAATATGACAAGTGTCGGTCATTGCTATCTAGAGATCTAGAGATATCGTGTTTACAAGCTGAGGACGTGTCACATACACACATACATACATACATACATACATACATACATACATACATACATACATACATACATACATACATACAT
>WURT03023970.1:0-15658 GCA_009936505.3 Holothuria glaberrima | reverse complement strand
GTTGCCAGGGTACTCTCTGCATGAACATTGCTAAAATGAAGATGCAAAAGAATTTTTCGAAGTATGATAGGCAACTATCGATCTGCGGTGGCATGCGTTAATACAATTTCAGGTAAAAGGTAAATAATAACCTTGAACAAACAGTCATTCTCAGGTCTTCAAAGAGTTGGCGATTGCTTCAATTCTTTCAAAGGACACTTTGCTAGAATGGTGTACGGGCCTATTACGAGAACATTTAAATACTTAAACGGATACAGGTTGGGTACTGATCCTGACCAAAGAATGTAAATACCTGTCGCTGTCTATGGGTACGGCCGGGTACCGGGTTACATGCGCATAGCCAAAGGGGTTCAGAGATTCGAGCGAACTTCCCTTCCCAGCAAACCACCCCTTCACTTCAGGCACTGAGCTGCCCCATTCACCCGTCTTTGCACCCTATTGTAATCGGATAGCACGTTGGTCCCCAACCTTTTTAAACTCACAGCCCTCTTTTAAGAATGGGTTTGGCAAAAACTCCCCCTCCCCCGTATAAAGAATAGATCTGTTATAAATGAGCGATGGTAACAGAAACAAATGTTGGGATTAGACCTACACATGGGTCTACCTGACGCATTCCTTCGTCGTTCGAACCCTTCCCCTTCCTTTTAACAATCGGATGGGGCCATTATTTTGATCCTTTGCCCGATCCCAGACTGGCTTTCGTTGGACCAGGCTGTGTGTATTCTTCAAGCAAAATTTTTCTCGCACACCGCTAGCCCTGACGTCTGCTAAGCCGTATCTTCTAGTGACTTGTACCTAACTTAGTCTATAGGCTCCAATAAAATCCTCAAATGTTCTGCAATATAAAAATCCCATTTTAAACTTTTTATGATAAAATACCAAATTTAACAGATTTGCATAAACAAAAAAGCAAATTTTTTCCAACAAAATTCTCAAATTTTTGGCCCGCTTCTCGAACCCAAAATTACTTTTGCGATTTTCCGACAACCCGTCACTTTGTCGGGGATATGGGTTGATGGCCCCAGACGAAAGGCTTGCCACCCTAGTCGTGCAAATCATGGCTCTGTCCATGGCTCCTCGAGTTCTCGCCCCCTGATCCAGCCTAGCGAACCCTCTGGGACACCCTGGTTACACAACTGGGTTATATGCATATATGCAGGGATACTGGTAGTATTGGCAGAATCACGTCAGTCTAGGCCTACTCCTGGTATGGCCAACTTATTTGAAAGCTGATCTAGCTTGCCGTCTCATTTCACGCAATTGTTTGCAAACCAAGTTAATTTAAACAATTGATGATTCAAAAATTTTGATTCTTCCCTATATATTATTTACCTTTATTTAACTAAGCTGGACATCGTTAAATTGATAGCAAACATTTGAAAGCAAACTTTTGAACTACTTTACCACAGTCAGTTGAGTGCAGGATTTTTTAGATAATTTCAGACAAAATTGTCTTATACTGTTAAACCCACCCTCTTAAAACTGCCTTCAAAATTATCAAGTCACAACCCATACCATACCAAAATCAACAGAAGCATATGAAGCTACAGCCCCCAAGTCAGTTTTTTCTCTTGATATCTCATTTTCTCCTTCATGTTCATCCCTTTAAACGCCTAGAGATAGCGATACATACGAGATGATACAACCAATTTGCTCAACGGTCAAAACCCCCTTCTCTGCCCTATTGAACGAGATGACAAAATTTCGTCTTCAAAATAGCGCTGGAATGCAAAGCTAAGTGAAAACAACTAGGTCAACAACGGCGCCATTTACTTCAAGCGCCCAGAGTCATATATATGGCTCTGCAAGCGCCTTTAAAACATTGCGTTGTTACTACCAGTCGTGTTGTTGCTACCGTTTACATCGTCGTTAATTGTATTTGCTTTAACTGCAATAGCGCCACTACTTTTTGCTGGCATGTTGTTGATTGATATTACATGGTTACTTTTGTTTGCGCTTCCAAACGATCGTGCTGCTACTACCAATCGTGTTGCTACCGTTTACATCGTCGTTAACTGTATTTGCATTAACTGCAATAGCGCCACTACTTTTTGCTGGCATGTTGTTGATTAATATTACATGGTTACTTGTATCAGCGGTTGAACACGACAAGGACATTACCAACTTTTAGCTATCTGTTGAAACCGATCACGCCGTTTTAAACCGCTTTTAGTACGCTGTTAATTCTGATCACGCCGCTGTAAACGCTTTTTACCACGTTGTTACTTCAAATTACGCCGTTATTACCAACATTTACCCTGTTACCACGCTGTTACTGATAATCACGCCGTCGTTAACTCAAAGTACAACGCTATTACAATCACGTGAATCGCGTTCCATACGCAACTGGTGCCGAATGAAGGATAGATACTCTTCACGCACATACTCTAAAACTTGCAAACAATGACAGAAGTCATCCAGTTTTACTATATTCATAGAACTAATTTGAAGTTATCCTCACTTTGACACGGTAAGTCAATGGGACATCTCTATGTATTCAGTGGGTGAGTTTTAAGGGGGACAAAACGAGTGCTTAAGCCCCATTGACGCATAACGCACATCGATCACGTTATTTGACTCGCTTCTCGACGTTTCGACTAAAATCTTGTATAGTATCTGTTCTTTTCAGCCAGTCTCGAATGGAGCAACGGAAGACAGACCGATGACGTAGAGGTATGGGCATCAAGGGGATGATCAGTTCAGTCTCAGTGTGCTACTTGACATAGTCGTGTGGGAATCTTCCAATGTGGGGGGGGGGGAGGGGCAGAACATTTTTCAAAAAGTTGCCCGAATTCCGTTGTAGTTCAGGTGCATAAAAGACCACCAAACCACTCCATACGCGCAGAGCACGAAAATTTTTGCACATTTTTGGGGTATTCGATCAAAAATTCGGGAACTCAGTAGAACATTCGGGCAGTCTTTTCGCTTTTACTTCATCTCTGTCGGAATTTCACCTATTCTGTGCCCAATTTTTTGACGTTTCCTGCCCTAATTTTCGACCTCAGATTTTTTTTTGGGGAGGGGGGCAATCTGTCCCCCTGCCCTCTCGTCGTACGCCTATGCTACTGGGGACGTAGCTCTTTCGGGGAGCGGAACGCCTTCGGAAGTAACATTTGATTTCGCCCTTCGGCACCCAGCTGAAAGGACTTGAAACATACTAAAACCCCATTGACTATGGGTGCATGGTATACCGACTTATTTAAGTCGATTTTTGTTGACTATTTATAACTCGTGGTTGTTGTGATTATGCATAGGAATTTAATAGCATACAGTTTAAAGGCAGATCGAAGAATTATTACGAAAGTTTGCCGACGTTGGTATGAGGAGTGCAATCAATATCTAATGTAGGTGCAGGGATGCGGTGATACACATCCGCCAGGCAGTCAAAAGGAATCTATGCAACCCTGTGCGTGAGTGTAAACGTGCCTGTGTAATGGTGTGTTTGTGTTGCATAACTTTAAAAACGATGCCTCAAGAAAGGAAGGATGCTACTCTTTATATTAGGAGAAAGGTTTTGGTTGTTTTTGGTGAAGGTCGAAGGTCATAAAGTTAGGTTACTAGAGGAGAAAGAGTTCAATCCTTGTAAACACTATATTTCAAAATAGGAAAGGTTGATACTTTTAAAACTTACAATATTTTTTGTCTTGCTTAGAAGAATAATTATGTTGTTGTGGTTGAAATGTAACTTCATCTGTGGTCACTAGACTCTCTGACAAAGAGCCAAGGTTCGAAACCAAACCGTTCTCCCAAAGGAGTTCTATTCTCCAATAGATCCAGATCCCCGAAAGGACAACAGGCTAAACTGACCAACCTCTCAGCCCTCAGAACTCTATACATCAAAGGTCTGCGTGGTCACATTCTTGTTTGGCTGATAAAAGCGGATACTACTGAATCTTAGCCAAAAGGCCGATGCTACGAAAATCGTACGAAAAAAAAGTACCGTTTTTGGTGGAGGTCAACGTTCATCTCTGGTCACCAGGGGCAGTGGCGTACGCAGGATTTGTCTAAAGGGGGGGGGCATGCAGTTCCGAATTTTCCGAAGACCCCTTTTTTTTTTTGCTTTCTTGCACTTCAGATGTCGGAAATTTTTGAAAATTTAGGTCTCCTTACAAAAAGATTTTATTTTTAGGAACTAAAAAAAATTGGCATCCGTGAGGGGGGGGGAGCCATGGCCCAATGGCCCCCCTGCGTACGCCACTGACCAGGGGCAGCACTATAAATCTTGAAAAGTGCTTATAAAATATCTCGAAAGGCTCGTATGTAGGGATATTAGGCTTATACTTACCACGTGAAAGCCATGCATTGAGAATAAGTCTCCGAATGGCTTTGGTGGCGGTCTAGATCTCATATACCGTCATAGAGGTCAACGTGAAATTTGGAATGCACGATATCCTGTACAGTTGAACCTTTATAGATGGATCCCTCAGTTAGCATCGATGCGCAACTTATAAGTCTGGTAGCCCTTTTTTCAAGAAGGTTTGAGGACATCATAGGAATCATAAAAAAATATTCATTCAGTGTGAGCGACGAAGTGAATTGCTGAATACTATATTGCCACTTGACGGATTGAGTACACAGATATAAGACTAACTCCCCAAAAGGAGGGAAGGGGCACAGGCTCCCCTTCCCCCCTCGACAGAGAAACTGACTCTTTGGGAGTATAGCGTCAAGTTTTTTTTCCAGTATCCGTAATCAATGGTTTGGAATGCCTAAAGGTACTCAGAAGGTATTTGATCCACAGTCGTGGGTAAAAAGTATTCTATTGCAAATAATTTTTCACGAGATATCGGAGTAGACGACAGAAGCAACTCCCTGGAAATGTCAACTGCGAAGCAACGCAGCTTCACATATTCTTAGAGACATCACGTAGTGCTAATGAAGTACAATATCACTATATACGTGCATGAGAATGAGCGCAGCACGTCATCTTAGTACCTCAGAAGAAGTGTAAAGAGAACCCAAATAAATCTCTGTTCTCACTAAAAGTGTCGTCAGTACTTTGGTGACTTCTTATTCACATGGTTATTTTGTCCTTCACTTCCCTATCATATTCAATAATGAAAACCGCTCCAGACACTTCGAAAGACAGCTTGCGTGTTCAATCACGTGCAGCCTAGTCAATCGCAGTTTGCGAATTACTGATTTGTCATTCATCAGATCAACTTGTCGTTTCCATGTTGAATGCTGGTATCTATCAATAGTTTTAAACGTGTCAGAAAGTGTGCAATTTGCGTCCGTCTGAATGGGAACACCCTATTGTGTATGCATTAATATCGTGTGAGCCTTAAAGTCGGTGTCACTTGTGGCTGGCCAACCAAATAGAGCCTGTGAATAAATATCAAAACCCCATAATTGGTAAAAAGTTGGAAAACAAATCTGTCAAAGGCATGTTTGTTTCTTTCAATTCGCTAAAAGATGGGGAAGGAGTTCCATTTTCTGGTTGTACTTCTGTTCATTTCGGTAACCTTGGCGCTGTTAACTTATTACAGAATAATTTCGTCGGACGACTTTTTAAAGAGCCAAGTACTGGGAGGTAAGTAAACCATCTTTGAACTTGTGAAAGGTATGCTTAATACATAGGCGTAGGGGTAAGGGAAGGCTGAACGTACTTTCGGACCACCGTCTTGGGGGAGAGTTGTTTTGGCGTCCTGTCCCCTTTGGGAAATTTTTGAGTATTTGAGAGTTCTTAGATGCAATTCGGCGGAAAAAATTATGTAAACGTTGAAGAAAATTACTGCAAATTTTGACATTTTTACAGGGTAGCAAATGAGGGTTTTCGACCTTGAATTATGGGGGACTGAAGCATACTTCTGCACCACCGCATTTTTGAGGGGGGGGGGGTAGTGTATTGTCTGTCCATGTATAAACAAGTCTAAAGGACTTCGACTATGACTATGATCTAATTAAAAGAAAGATAAAATTTTACTATCACGAAAAGGTTGAAAAGGGAAATACCTTGGCCAAATCAAGTTGTATATTTGTATTAAGATATAAATTTCTCAAATTCAGTGGATCCTACTATGATTTTGGATACTTTGAATACTCATATTGTCATTCTTTGATTAACTTCGTTATCTCTAAGTCCACTGCAACGTTTTTGAAAAAAAAGAAACTTTAAGGGGTAGAATTATAAATACATAGATAATTTAACCAAACCTAATATACGGTTATCCAGTAAAAACCTCATACCTTGAAAACATCCAGTTTGAGCTAAAATGTTAACTTGGAAGCCACCCAGTATAAACTTCCTGTCATCTATAAGTTTAGACGAGAACATTATGTGCCTATAATATAACTGTTGTGCAGATATTACAACTTACCAAAGTTACCGATGTCCAAGATTTCTTTTCTCAGTGTCGGCAGATACAGATATTGTATATTGATAGTCGGTCCAAGACTATCTGCGAGCTCCTCTCACATTCTGATGGGTTAGAAGAATAATTGCCTTTGAACCTTGAATCCCTTCTTTGGCACTAAGTGGTTTACCGACAATTATATCCCGATTATCTCTCTCTATCAAATTCTTCAGCACTTGGAAGGATTTCAGGCCGTAACGACAATGGTAGTTTTCGTCTGCTACTCCTCAAACAGTCTTGGGGTGATTTTACCCATTGTCATGATACTGCCAGTCGACGGTCAAGGAAATTACAAATTATTCATCGCTCTACGAACGTTTACACTTTTCAAAAGGGTTTAGTAAAAGTTCAAATAACTTACTGAACATGGACCCATGTTTCTTAATTTAAAGAACAATGCAGAACTTTTTTAACTATGGAAGACAAAATGTTGACATGCCGGCTTCACAGCAAAGAATGCTACTTTACATGCATAAAAATCAGAACAATAAAGAAATTGGATTCCTTAAATTTGTAGTTACAGTGGTTTATTTAAGAAAGACGACAAAGGTTCACCACCTGTTTGTGGGGCTGATCACTTCAAATCACTTTCTTTATCAAATCTCTTTCTGGGGATTATCTTCATATCAAAGGATCAAACTCTGATAAGGAAGCTGAGGTCAAACAAATCTTGAAGAAAACTAAAGGACCTGCTACCGAAAATCTCCCCTAACGAAAAGATTAAATTATTCTCAAGTGCATATTTTCTGATAGATAAGATGCTTGAACTCCATCATTAAAAACTCCCTGCTCAGAGCTGTAGCTGAAAATCACTGCCACAATTGCTAAATGATCCGATTATCTATACTTAGACCGACCTTCAAGTAAAATGGAACATTAATGGAATTTTGTGCAGTATACGCTACAATTGAAATTTGTCTGAAAATTAATAAGAAAAATCGCCAAACGATAGATATTCTGATTTGAACAGGTGTAAGAGTGAAAGAAATGAAATTCAGTGAAATTAAATTTTATTCCGAATCCGTGTTTTTATTTCAACTCGATTTGTGCTGAGGCCAAAACCCATGCACCATAAAACAGTTACTGTGGTTACTCACAGTTATGCCTGTGCTTGTACAAAGCATAAGCAAATCAAGACCGACTGATATCGATAGTGTGATGAACCAAACGTGGTCACAAATCGTAAGTTTGGACAGCAAAACCTACAATTTAAAAATATTAAGGAAGCTACATTGATGTAAATTAACTTCGACTAGGAAAATTGTGACAATTATGATTATTTTATGCAAAACTTATGCACAATTTAAGCAACTTAACAGATTTTGAATCTTCCTTGTATTCAAAAAAAGTTATACAATACACTTAATCATCTAGGCAACTGTTTTGACAAGAGCATTGCCAGGGTAATTTCGAACTATTTACGAAAGTTGGCGGCGTCTGAATTTCGATATTTGTGATATAAAAATAAAAAAAAAATGTTTTCTGGAATAACATAACATGGAGATTAGTTTAAAAATTATTCAACTTGACCTAATCTGCATGATGAATTACTGCTACGCTATCCCACACCAGGTTTTTCCTTTTGGTGCTATTTATATCAAAGAATTCCACTATGTCTCGTACGGTATACCTTAAAATGTGGAGCAAAGTTCCAAATTTTAAGATCACCTTTGAGGACCAGATCTGCAAAATGCTAACGTGGAACAAATATATATTTTGAAATCTGAAAAGACAATCTCACTGTTTTAACCCGCAAAAGTCAGGTTGTTGTGTCCTGGCTTGCCTGGGATATAAAATTATGGAGTTGGTCCTCTCAGTTCAAATGTGTCACCCTTGTACTACTCAGACTACCATCTTTGCCATTCTTTATTTTTTCTAAAGCCAGTGAGTAGGGAGATTACCCTCTTTTCACAACATGTTATAAGACAAGACTATTTTTAACATCATTTAAACATTTCTATTTCAAAAAGAAACAAAACTAAGAAATGTGAGTTGTGCTAGAAACGCTCTTTAGTTCCGACATTAGGTTTTGTTTGTTTTTTCCTCTTTTTTTTACAAATAACCACGTTTCCTATTATAAATTAATAATTTTCCACAAAAAATCGGTAGATTATGCTCAATGGCTCGTCGAATGTGGCCGTTCTGCCAAAACAGCAATTTTGGGGTTCCCGGCCAACTTTGAGTACCCTCACATCATGTATTATCCACATATTCTCAATGCGTAGTTATGTACTTTGGTGATACACGGGAAATATCTGAGCTCTTACAATAAACACGCATGAAATTAAAGGAACTAAAATACTGCAATTTTCGTACCCTTTCATTGGAAATTTTGGGGTTCAGGACCCTCTTTCCAGACAAGATGTCGTCTTGACTATTAATGCCTGACATTACAGTGTTTCCAACATAGAAAGCAAAATAGGTTGTTAATACACATCATAATTTTCATGCTGTGAAATAAATGTATCTTTCATTGGTTACATCATTAAAACCTCAATATTTACAAGTTTCATTAAAAAATATGGTTGACGGCCCTTTGGAGCTAGTTTTGAGCAAAATTTTTTAAATAATTGTATAGGTTTAGGACCATTTTTGAGCAGCAACTTCTTCTCAAGAACCGTGAGTGGTGTTATTTCCTTGATGTCAATCCTTGGAGTCAATTGCCTTGATAGTACAAAGACCGAGAAACCATGACTTATGCATATAAAGCAAAATCGAATAAGGGAAACCTAAACGATGAAATTTCTTCATTTTACGTGGTAAATATACAAGTTTTTTTGTAGTAATATTGACGACTGAAAGGGCTATACGAGGTGTATACCCAACACATACCGTGACTGAGTATTAAAGTTTCGTGGTAGTTCATTTAAGTTTTGAATCACTAATGAAACTACCATTAGAAGATATGAGTGTCTCCAAATGGTACAAAAGCAGTTATATTCGATGTAAAAATGGTCGAAAGGCAATGTTCATTACGAAATTTCACGTGGGTAGTTAAAACCTTTTCTATGTACTACACTCTAAAAAAAGGTCTGGTCAAATTTAAACCGAATCTGATCAGAGGGGGCACCGAAAAGGAATTTGATCAATTATATATGAAGGGATCTGGGTCAGAAATGATCAGAATTACTTACTTCATTTTTACCTGATCTAGTTAATTTTTGACCAGGTTCATTTTCGGTGCCCCTCTGATCAGACCGTTTTAAAGTGTACCAAGGCACTTGGCTCTTCCTTCAAAGAACACAGCTCAAATATGTTATCCCTTCCAAACTGATATTGAAGCTCAAAAATGGTCTTAATCCCACTATTCTCAATAAAAATGACGAAAATGAGATATTTGGATTCCGCTTGTTTTGTGTTCATTCATGTGGTGGAGTCACAACTCTCTCGATGTACTTGGTTAGTCATTTCAAGCGCAAAGATGATCTATGTTACCGTTTTCTAGGGGAAAGCATTACTCAAAAATAGTCCAAGGGCCATTAATTTCAAGTTTCAAAATTTGGGTTTTCTTCATTTCACGTCAATTCATTTCGAAGAGTTAAAAACCTATGTGTAACCAAAGCAATTAACTCTTCACTTCAAGAGAAACTGTCATGTATGATACCCTTTTAAAGGAGATAACACCTCTCGGAACTGGTCCAAAACCCATTGATTTCAAATGAAATTATGACGAAGTAGCAAATGTGGGTTCCTGTCATTTTAAAGTTTTATGTCAATTCACTTTGGGGAGTCAAATTTCTCTTTGTGCACTACCAAGGCACTTGACTGCAAATCGTTTCGAGATCAGATATCATCCATTCTGACACTTTCAAAGAGTTATAAGCGCCCCGAAATGGTCAAAAACTTTTTTTTTATTTTCAAGGGAAGTGACAAAATATTAGCAATATTTATGTTTCTCTCATTTTATGTTAGTTACATTCAGTAGTCACGATTCTCGCCATTTACAGCACCAATGTACCTGACTTATTTAAAGAAAAGAAGTTGTCGTGTGCAGCCTTTAAAGGAGACGCTACTGCTTAAAAATGGTCTAACCTCACTGTTTTCAATATTATGAAAATCAAGAAATTACACTGTTCGTATACCCTTGTATTCAAATTGTTTGTTTTCATGGTCAAATGAAAAGTATGGAGATGCTATAAAGACACGTGACGACCTATTCCATGAAGAGATGGCATTTCTTTCATAGAAATATTACTGCACAAAAATTGGTCCTAAACCGATTTTCCGAAAGGGAAAAGAAAATTGATACTTTTTTGTGCCTCTTTAGCTGTTCATTGAAAGGTGTGTTGATGCGAGTAACAATCTATAGTACCTTTTATGTATTGAAAAAAACATTAGGTCAGGGTTTAACATTAAAAAGATGTTTGTCTCAAAGGGGTTCTCAGACCAAAATTCTCCATTAAAGATGAAATATTGTAATTTTCCGGTTTCACTTATTTCTCATACAGATTCAACTTTTCTCTGTGTGTTGACAAATAACGTGACTATCCATTGAGTGGAGATAAGGACAAATGCAAGGGATTAAAGGGATTTTCCCCAGTCAAAGTTGCGCCGGTATGGGGTCATGGGGGGGGGGAGGTGTCGCCAGTCGATTTCTAAAAAAATTCTAAAAATGTTAAAATGATCCCAAAAGGCGTTTAAGCTATAGATTTCTGTAGGGAGTAGGTTGAGGTGTGTTTTGGACCAAGTGACTGATCTATTGCGATCATTTTCTATCACAAATGTTTCTCAAACTATCAGACTTATTTCGCAAATCCTTCGTAAACTATCAAAGTTTTTGCGCACCCCGCACGCTTCAGTCTTTACCTCAATATTGTTCTTATTGTCAATATCTTCTGAAAGCACCTTAAGGAGAAGCACAGCAGCAAAAATTGAAAGCTTTTCACCAAATACCATGTAAAAGACTGGCTTCTCAGTTGCATGTAGGTTTGTTAGGCAATTGAAAGTGTCTCGATGCAGAGCCTGAATGCAGGTTTTGTCATAGAAATCTTATTTAGTGAAAACTTTCGGCGCGGTTCGCGCGCATTCGTCACGGTTTGCACTTCCATCTCATGACCATTAGTAAGGTAATAATATATGGAACTATTCTGATCACAACTTTTCGAAAGGAAGATATATCCGCAAATATCTGCAGGGGCCTCGCATCAATATGGCATCTTTAAATCTAATTTTACCGAGCGCTTCGCGCGCATCCATTTTCGGTATAGATGGTGAATGTTAATACACTTACGACTTGCAAACATTCTGAAACATGTTTGTTTAGTCCTTGGCCCCTTTTGCTACACCTATCAGGGAGGTCTAATTATCACTTCCCTGCACCTATACTCTTCCTCCCTCCCATTCCCCCTTGCTGGAAGCTCTTCGTCTGGATTTTCGTTTAAAATTAGTAAAAATACAACAGTGCTCGGCGTCATACTCTATATTATCAGGTTGTCGGGTGGATGTCAGGTAATGTGCATTATGCCATTGCCCAATTTTATGTAATTAATCCAGAGCTTCCAGGAGACGCTATACAGGTATCTGCCAGCCTTAGATGCCCTTTTATTACGCATAATGAAGAAAGGGAAGATTTTCGTAATAGTCCAAGAATGTTTCTGTGGACTTCACGCATGTTATTTTTGCGCAAAAACTTTCCCCGAATAGAAGGCAGTAAAGCAATCAAAAGGTGGCTTCAGGAGGTTTGTAAACAACGTATCCTTCTCTTAGACAATATACCCTCCTCTTTTATCTTACCAAAAATTAGAAATCACTAAATTATGGGCATTTTCCAGCCATATATGATCAGTTCCAAAAATATCTCAAAGATAGTACCATTTTCCATCTAAGCAACTTTAAATCAACCAAAAGTTCCTAAAGGGGGAGGGACACCCCTCCCTGAGACTCCTCCTTCAGGACGGCACCTTTATGTAGTGACAAAGTAAGGACCTCCCACTTCTGTATACAAACGTCGGGCCGCATTTAAAGTTTCAGTTTAAGCAGACTTGGGTGGGGGGGGGGCGACGTGGCATTACGAAATCATGTGCAGTGATGTCTCCCAATCACGGCCCAGCCATACACCATAACTGCTGTTTTGGCAGCAGAGGTCATACTGAACGGGCCACTGCGAAAAAGGGAATGATTGTCGTGGAAAACTTTTAATATATTGTGGCAACCATGTATAGAATTAACAAAAATGTAAACTTGAAAGTAGACCCCTAATATCGTTGACATTTTGTAGGAAAACTACTCATTTGATTAGGGCATAATTAAACTAAAAAAAAAATAGATGTATAAAAAAGGCGTTGCACTCCAAACAATGTTCTTGAAATTCCCTTTTAAGGCCTGTATACACGAGCAACATTTGTAAAACATTCTCAAAACACTTCACTCGCAACAAACCCAAGACACGCTTGTTTTCACTTTGTTGCACCGTGTAGACAGGGTAGCAACAATCTGAAAACATTTTGAAATGTTTTGAAGATGTTTTGGAACGAATTAACAGGGCATTCCTTCTGCAACATTTTCAAAACATTTTTAAAACATGCTGTATACCCTGTCTACACTGTGCAACAAACCGAAAACAAGCATGTTTTGGATTTGTTGCCAGTGGGTGTTTTGGAAATGTTTTGGGAATGTTTTGTAAATGTTGCTCGTGTATACAGGCCTTTATGTTTCAAACATTGGTATTGAGAAGGAGATTTAAAGGGGACATGAAGCAAGTCAGTGAAGTCAGCTTATACTTGTTTGAAAATATTTGGACTCTCGAGGTATGACACTAGAAAATTTTGCTCCATGGTGTGAACTGGGAAAGATTACGTAAATCCATTCTAACCTAAATTGACTGTAAGGTTAAAATAAATAAAATAAAGGAACAGAACAGAAGAATAATGGGAATGCAGGCCCACTGGAAGCTGTCTAAGGTGGCGGTAAGGCGGTATATTGGCGGGGTGAGTCTTTTAGCTCCTACATTTGGACATTTTGTGAGATAATTTTGACCTTTTTTACTCTGTTTATAATATCATGCTCTCTATGGACGGCCGTGTTGTTATTTTCTCCACCTTGGTTGACCTGGAACCTGTGAAACATGTCCAGAAAAATACTTTCTGAATATTTATTACAGATTATGGCCATATTTTAGGTTTAAATGTGTTAAAAATATTTTTTACGGATTATTTTCCTTATTAATATAAAACATTGTAATTATACCACTGACGGCCGTTTTGCTTCTTCCCCCTTGTTTGTTGAACTGAATGCCAACAAAAATGTTTTGAAAAATATGTTTGATACATTTGGCACAAAATATGGCCAAAAAATAAAAAGAAGCTGTCACACATATATTTTTTTACGGATAATTTTCCCCATTATTATAATTAATTGAAACTTTAACATTAGCGGCCATTTTGGTATTTCCGCCATCTTGCTTGACCAGGATCCTGCAAAAAATGTCCAGAAAAATACTTAAAGAATATTTGCGATAGAATACGGGAACAGGTTAGGTTTACCTGTGTCCAAAGTATTTTAATGATTATTTTTCTTTTTATAATATAGACATAATTATTGCATTGGCGGTCATTTTGCTATTTCCGCCATATTGGTTGACCTGAATCCAAAAGAAGCATTTCAGAAAATCATTTTGGATGATGAAATATGGCCAGATAATAAGGGCAACTGCGTCAAAAATATTTTTAATGATTATTTCGCATATCATTTTTATACGTTATGATCGTTAGATTGGCGATCATTTTGTTGTTTCCGCCACCTAGATTAAATTGAATCTCACCAATACAGTTCCAAAATTTAATTTTGAAAATTTTGTCATAAACTTTGACAAAGTTTGAAGGGTCGGAGCCTCAAAAATATTTTTAAATATTTTCCTCATTATTATTTAATACAAAATATAATTTCTGCCGCCGTTTTGTTTTTGACAGCCATGTTGAATAAGTGAGACACGATATTTTTACTGTTACCTCTTGATTTCGTGTTCAGGGGACCCTGAGGTTTCCAAAAAGTATTAGGTCGGAGAGTTGTGGGGGGATCTGCGCGTGAGATGCCTCTGGCCCGTGGCCTAGTTCAAGAGATGTGATATTTTGCGTTAAACCAAGGTGTCCATGGCGGCCATTTTAGATTTACATAACATGAAAGTGCCACAATGATTGCTAAACTACTGGAATTTATGTATTTGTGTCTGAAAATCCAAAATTCATCAAAAACCCAAGAGAAACAGGCAAAAACATCCTAGAAACGTATAAATATATGCAAAACGGCGGCCTTTTTGGATTTTGGCGGCCATTGTGAATTGTGGGCAAAATTTAGGGTGGCCCAAAAGTTTATTTCAAAAAGAAAGATTAAAGTTAGCTGAATTCACTCAGAAAATCTTGACAGAAAAAATGGCCGTTTTTTCCTGGCCTGGACCTGTCTAATACCTGCATACTACGAAAACAGAAGGAAACTTTTTAAAAGGTTTCCTTCAGTCGAAATTGCCATTCCCAGACGTATTAGGTTGGGATTGATGTGCTCACTGTCTACGTGACGGACTGAAATGTGGAAACGTGTCATTCACATAGGTGTGCGATCCGAGAGGCTTGCAGCATGTGCCGTGGGGAGGGGGTGTCGGACGAAATTAATATGATCTTTCCTCATTTCATAATGTTTGTCGGAAACTGAATGTTTTTACGACAGGTTCGATTTATCGGATCAGAGTTGGCACTGTGACACTGCAGAGTCTGTACCTCACCTGCCAACTACAGTAACTAATCTAGTCTGAATATAATGCGCATATATATACACATAAGTCAGCATGGCGTTGTACACGCTAGGCAGTGGGGTCAAAAAAAGAAACGCCCGCCTGACAGGTCAGGAGGACATACAAATATTTTTTTTTGGCCTTATATTACAGAAATATGGAAACATCAGAGAGTCAGGTTGGAAAGAATAAAAACAGTCTGCAAAAATTTGAAAAGAACTTCATCATTTACACCTCATGAGAACTATACAACTCGACTCCTTGTGAACGACCACGATGGTGTGCTCTTCGGATATATACCGAAAGTCAGTTGCACAACATGGAAGAGTATTTTTAGAGAGTCAAACGAAGCTTATGGACAAACTCCTTTTTTGACATTATCAATATTTAATGAGACAGAACGTGTAAAGAGACTTCAAACGTACAAAAAAGTGTTATTTGTCCGAGATCCCATAGTTCGATTCCTTTCTGCATATTTGAGCAAGTTTCGAAATCTCGGACATTTGCAAAAGACTTGGGAGAAAATGTATGGCTTTAAAATATTAGAATCATATCGCCCTGGATCGGATGAGCTGCTTAA
>WURT03023948.1:0-15661 GCA_009936505.3 Holothuria glaberrima | reverse complement strand
GCGGCCCAAGAAGTTCCAGCGGATCTCCTGGCTAGCAACACTGTCTACCCTTTATAATAGAAAGTATGTGTCAGCATACAGAATTGTAAAAAGCCAAACATAGAGCAAGAAATTAGCGAAATGAATTAAAACCAGACACCGCTGTGAACTCAAAGACTAAAACTCAGGGCTGAATCTCAACACCGAAACCCACGAGATGGAATACCTGACAATATTTAATAGTTAAGGCCATTTATCTCGAATGGTAACCTTACCCTACCCTAATCAATTCGATTTAATGCAATACGTTCATTCTGACTTCTTCAGGAAACTTTCGAAGAACGACACTCAACAGTGGCGTAGCCAGGGTCTTTTTAGTGTGGGACCATTTCATGGGCGGGCACCTTGTCAGTATCGGTGACGTAGCCAGATTTCTCTCACAGGGGGATACAGTATGTTGTGTGATCGCCGGCCTGGGGAGGGGTCTAAAGGGAGGGTGAAGCTCTTTAAACTCAAGCAAAGAAATCCAACTTGGAAGGGCGGATTGACTCCTGATTTCGAGACCGACGGAAGTGCTGATAACTGTTCAGTTATTTTGAAAAGTCAGATAAATTAATGTCGTATACACAGTTAGGCATTACTAATTACTTGTTACTTCGTGACACCGTTTACCTAAAGAAGGCATCACTACTCAATACATTATATCTGAAAGGAAGCAGTCCATTTTCTCCCACCACATTCCAAACAAACATTTAATTAAAGATGGACGCATAATGCCTACGTCGAAGTCCATAGACTTATTTTTCATCGGGCCGTAATACGGGGATTTGGGTCTAAGAAAACCAATGACGTGCATGCACTTCATTGAAGAAAACAAACTCGGCAGGATTGCGTTGATGTATATTGAGGGATTTCATGTGACGTCACGCGAGTGGGATTCCCAGGCACTGAAGGGCAAAACACACAGAAAGCGCATAGACCTTATGTATGACGTCACACTGACGTCATGTTTGGAGGAAAACAATTACCACGTGGCTGCACGCAGTAGAATTCGCCGCACGCGTGCAGTAGACTTACCCGCGTATACGATTGGTTGACGAATCAGCTGTCCGGCTGCATTTGTTGGTGTAACTTGCAATGATACGCGTGTTCCTCCAAAGGAGGGCGTACTTTTTGCTCTGTGAAATCATATGCATAAGGTCTATTGACAGCACACGAGCACGGCATAATCATAGACACTACTGTGACACAATGAACGAGTACCCTTTAAAACCAAAGAGATGCGCAATCTTGCCCTTCAAAATCGCGTGAGACGCGCGATCACGTGACTCAGTGAAATCCCTCTGTATAGATGCGCAGTTCTTGCTTCCACATTCTTTTTCGGTGTTACTTATTATTGACGTCACAGGGCGCGATTTACTTGATTCCCTGCTGCTGAACTGTGGTAGTATAACTCCACAAAAATTGGGGGGGCGCTCTCGAAATGAGACAAAACTGTTCAATATGCTACAGTACTATGATCTTAAACAGAACTACTTGTTGGACTGCATTTGATGTTCCGACCTTTACTTAAATACGGCGGTTGCAACATGCTGAAAGAGCTTCCATGCGAGGCTCCAATCTTCAATTTTTCATTGTTGTACTCACTTGAATTGTCTGCAGCTTTTATGACATATTTCTAAATGTACTTCACACGCCGTATTACACAAGACAAAAATAACTAATCTTGGTTATTTATGCTTTTACTTTTCTTCAAAAAATTATTTACTTCAAAACTGCTCTAAAACAGGTACAGTGCTATGTCAGCAGATGAGAAAGGAGAGGCATTAACCATTTGGCGACAGAAGTGGGATGAATTCATTGATTCTTTCTCAGTGAGGTAATCTCATCAATGTATTAGTCAATGATTTCGATATTTCTTTTATTCATGACATGTGTTTCTTTTTCGAAACTTTACACTTTGATGAACATTATAGGAAGTAACTGTATACAACAAAAGCATCGTGTTGATATGATTTATTGCTTATTATCACTTTTTCACTTTTATTTTCTCCTTAGTAGTAAAACTGCATCTGGTAGGAACAAAGGACAACAAGTGGAGTTGTGACAACGTTATTTCATCTTGAATGAAAAGTCTTGAATTATGTGAAAGACTCTTCGTCCAGGGATAAGGCTAACCGAACACCGTGGTTGTACTTTTAAACAGAAAATTTTTCAATAAGATCAACTGGCTCAAATTTCCTCCATTTCGTGTTTTATAGGGCTATAACCGAGTCAACCTAGTCAAATTCTGGGCCAATTCCGATTTCAATACCCTCCGATTACGATTCCACGTTTTCCAATTCCGGGCCAATTCCGAATCCGGCCATTTGACAATGTAGAGCCTCATACAAATGCTTTTTGTACTGTTTACAATTACATGTATGATGAAACGGACCCTTTTCAGTATCCAATTCCACACTCTTCCTGACCCTGTAATTCATTTGACTGTAGGTTCAACATTAAATTATTAAATTGTGCACCAATAATAATGTTGCCTCGGGCCATTAATGAAACTTTCATTTTTGTGGACTCGATCTGGAATTGGCTCCGAGTCCGAGCCTAGCTGAGACCATTCTGGGCCAATTCCGATTACGTGACCTCTCGGGCCAATTCCGAGGCCGGTGAAAAAAGTGCTCGAGTCCGGAATGGAATTCGAGTCCGGCCTCGGATGTTACAGCCCTGGTGTTTTGTATTAGGGGAAAACACTTCAATCTATAGGCTGAGTATATTCAAAGGAACGACCTGACCGCTATGCTGAATCACACTTGTTCAGGGGATGTATCAAAAAGGAAGTGTTCTAATACTCTAGTGTTCTAAGTGGTGTCTCTATTGTTGATTTTACTACAAGGGAATAATATAAGCCCAATTAGCGTAAGCTTACGAGAATATTTTTCATTTTGGGAGGGAGTGGGTGAGCTCAGAGAGGTGCTGAGCACTTCTTTCAGAAATTTTAAGAACGTCAGAAACTTTAAGAACATATGCCCCCCAAATAGAATACATTTTGCCTGAAGTCCCTCCCCCCCCCCTCGTCTTGTGCGTCTATGCTGGATCGCACCAGTAATACGATGCAGCTTCGTCACATAAAGCTGCTATATAAATGTTTCTGAAGCATAGCCTTATAATAATCTTCATTTAGTCCCTAAAATTTAAGTCGTGATATGCATGTTCACCACACTTAAAGCAAGCAACTCACATGTTGCTACAAGTGTGTGCAGCCTATAGGTTGAAAGTAGTTTACCTCAGTCCTTCATGTTTGTGATTCATATGAAAATTTATAAGGTGTCACAAGTTAATTCTTATGTGATGTTTTATTCAGTGTCTTTTACTTCTGGGAGTTTTTTTTTCGAAATTAAAAGAAGTCAAAGTAGAAAATTAATTAAGGGAGAAGGATAAAACACAATGTATCATTGAGTATAACCAGTGAACCTACCGAAATAACAATTTAGGACGCTTTCGTTGTAAGGCAAAACGATTTGTGTGAAGCAACACCTACAGTATGTATTCATCTTTATTGGAAGCTGCGTTTTATTTATCCGTTTTCGGCTAATTAGGAGCAATTTTCACGGAAAAAATAAAAAATTAAAAATGTATGGCTTCACGGTCCTTCAAGTTCCTTAGGTCTGAATGGCTCCGCGGTATATGTATTAAGAATTTGGTCAGAAATATTCTAAGTCCAACTTGTCTACCTCGGAGTGGCTTTGCGGATCCGACGTCAAGAACGAGGTGATATACCCTATGTATGAGAATAAATATATATCTTTTGTATGGGGATTTTGTCAAAAATATTTTAAGTCCAACTTGTCTACCCCGGAGTAGACAAGTTGGACTTAGAATATTTTAGAATATATTGCCACGTCCTTAAATGGAGGGCTCCCCACTTGTACTTCGGATCCGCGAAACCACTCCGAGGTAGTGCTTAACATCATCCGCGGAGCCGTTCAGACCTAAGGAACTTGAAGGACCGTGAAGCCATACATTTATAAGCGGTATAGATTGGCGTTGCGGGGTATTCTGCAATTACATCACTTACGACCCCAAATGCAGACACTCCCAGAAAAAGACACGAGTATAAATCTTGCTCGCGAGAAGCTCAACCCTACTATACGAAGCATCTGTGTGCTAACAGTGCTAATAACGATTAACCACAACATAGACAATAGGTATTCCACTCTAAATTGAAGCAGTGTGACTTCCGAATGATTCGTTATCAATGGGACTACATTGTGTGAGCTTGAAGCGAACAAAATCACACACTAAAACCCCGTTGACATTTGTCGTTCGAAACAGCAGGGTAATCAGACTTGCTTTAGTCGTTGTTTTGTTGAATATTTATAACTTTTGTTTGTTGTGATCGTATATATGAATAGTTAATAGCATACAGTTTTACGCAGTTTGACGAAGGATTCTTGCGAAAGTTCGGAGACGTTGGTATTGCGAGTGCAGTCAGTGTGGCTGCAGGAGCAATACATGTCCGCCGGGCGGGCAACCATATACGTCAACCTTAAGCTTAACGAATGCCATACCGTCTGGACTTTAACACCGGATCTCATTAAACTCGTTAAAACAAACTTAGATTCACATATATCGCGGTTATAGTTTGCTGAGCTAATATCCTTTGGCATTAACGGCAGCTAGAATGTTCATAAAGGATATTTTTTCGTTGACGGGAATCCCGTACTGCGCAAGAACAATGTTTGCATGTGATAATGTGTGATAAGTCAACAACTCAAATCTGTGCAGTACAATTTAAGTGGGAATTGACACCGTCGTTAGAGTATATCCCATGTTAGACCAATTATCCAGCATACCAACATAGCAAAGATTAGACTTGTTTCATATTCTGCATTTCTGCTCCAGTTTTAATTCAGTTACGGACTTTCACGAAAGGTAAGAAAAACCGTAATCATTTTTATCATATAAGTTGGCTTGTACAATATTTAAGGCACTTCCAGATACTCTACATGAACCTTAAACAAATCAAATTTATTTGTAATGAAAGAGACCTGAAAAAACTGTGGTCTATACGAGGTTAAATTTCCCTAGTAGTAGAAACTGTAGGCTCTAGGCTTGTATTGCAATGGAGGTAGGAAGCCGTATTCAGCTGCTAAATGGCCATTTTAGTGATTATACCAAATCCCTTAGCAACGGTCTCAAGATGGCTCTGCAACAGTGCAAGCCAGGATTGTTCTAAATAGTTACAGTTTACCTAAAAGTTGCTCAGATTGTTACGTATGTCTTTGATCTCCTGTGTAATGTTTACCGTTATTCAGTTTTAGTGTTTATTTTGAGATTCTTCTGGTTTTAGAGTTGTCACATTTCTCCTTATTGCTGTAACTTTTATGTTTTGCTTTTGTCTTTCTTTTATTTTATGTAATTGTATTATCATAAATACAGAGCAAAATGTCTCTGAAATGTTTCTAAATTAGCCAAATTTACAAAAAAGTGCATTTTTTATAGAAAATTTGTAGTTTCTCAACTCTACCATCTATTGAAATTCTGTAACCCTTTTCTTACCTTTGAAAAGAATTTCTTTCAGTGTAATACCCTCTGTAAACTTTTCTTACCTTGATTTGACAGTGTCTGTTTTTTTCCATAGGCCTACACTAACTATATTATCTAGGCATTATATTCACGTACTATGAACATCACATAAACATGACATACATAATTGGTGGTTACATACATGGCATATATATATATATATATATGTACAGTGCTGTGGTAACAAAAATGTTTATTTTCCTCACTCGAACATATCGTGTAAATAAATAATGACATGTAATTTTGTTTTTGTTTGTCTGTTTGTATGTGTGTTCTTCTTTTCTTTTGGCTTGTTGAGAAAATTGAAATATCATCACAGAAGAAAAACGACACTTGCATTGTAATAAACATGAAATTAAAACTTTTCCCCTTTTCTTATTTTTCAATTTGATCGATACTGAACTTATACAAAGGGCTAGTTTTCAGGAGACTACGTCTTGGAGAATGAGTCCACACCTTTTTACAGAAGTCTCTAAGTCTATACCCTGTCTGACCAGTTTTCTCTCCTCTAGGACCTTTGACCTACCCTCCTATCTCTTCTTTAATGATTAAAATGTACAGGAAAATTTCAATAGTGTTCCCACGACAAAAACATGGTACATGGTCAGAACTGTCTCACTGATGTAATTCAGTTTAAAGGGAAAATGCAATCCCCCTAATTTGAAGTAGTGTATCCCGTTACACTAGTTCAGGAATGACTCCTTTCAATCACGTGACAATATTTTCGTTACTTATTTCCTAAATTTATGCAGAATAACTCATTGGTTTACCCTCAATATTCATTGATTTTACACAGGAACATTATGAAAATATTTGTGAGCGAAATAAAAGGGGATCTGTAAGATTTAGCAAATTTTTGAAAATAAACTTGCGGGGACTGCCTTCTCGCTTTAAGAAAGTTGGTCTTTTCATACCAGCACATATTGTACCTTGCCGTATGTGTAAACTCCCACACGCATATAACAAATGGAACGATTTGACACTATCATACCAGGCCTGTGGTTATGTTTTGCAACAGAGATTTACCAGCCAGACAATCCAGACTATTTTGAAACAATCTTGGCTATTAAAACGGCAATAGGAGCCAGGTAAGTCTAGTCTGGTTCTGTTAGCGAAGTTGATGAGGCAGCCTGTGACATGATCACAACGGGGTTACACAGAAAAAGGCGATGGGAACAAAAACTGCGCTTATGTACACATCAACGTAATCTAGCTGGGTTTGATTTCAACGGAAAAGCTACCTTTGACCCAAATATCTGTGTGATGACCGCCCGGCACTTGGCAAACCGTAACTTTACACAGGTGCACATTGCTGGCATCGTTCCAAGTATGTGTGAGTGGACTGTCAGTTACTTTGAAAGACTAAAAACATTCAGAATGAGGAAGTTTGGTATCATTCGAAAGGAAAAATTGCGTGAATTACCATTCGAAATGGAAAAGAATGACCTTCCAATACTACAAAGAATAAAAACAAATACATTAGCATATTCATTAACCACAATGACCCCATACAGAATTAACAAGTTTTTAACCTTTTATATGATAATTTGGTCCCTTACATGTTCGTCTTAATTCTTCTGAAATTGAAACAAAATATTTAACTAGCAACTTAATGACATAAAATATACACTTGGGAAAAGGGCCAAGTGCTGACTGTATATTATCTAATGCTTTGGAATTTAAACATTACATTACACTGCGGCCTTTTAATGTGCTGCTTTTCTTCCCTCTTTGCACGCATCCATCGTATATACCGAGTTTTCTTATTATTTCATTCCACAAGTCATCTTGGGTGTAGTTCTTGCACAACCCTGCACATCTATGATCGTGCATTAGCTGCCACCCCTCCCTTCCGTGCCTCCACCGTCATGTCCGCTGCATCATGAACAAATCAATCGACCCACCGTGAGTAAAAAATTAGGCTGTTATGAAAAACAGACAAACACCCTCTTTGCCCTTGCTTCCACTCAGGAACTCTTACATGCATCCCTGGAATACATGAGGCTGCAGGAACGTAACAGGATTGCATTATCAAGGCCATTACTCCGAAATCGTTTCCTTTATATGACGACTTCACTGGTGCAGAAAAGGTGAAATACTGGCTTTTGAAACACAGTGTCAAAGATGGCAAACGTTCCCCTCACTGTAAAAGCAGTGTTTACGAATTAAACACTTTTCTAAACACTTTTTTGCCCCACTTTGGAAACACGTTTTAAGTCTAAACATGTTCAGGAATTAAACACATGATGTTTAGGAATTAAACACACAGTGTTTAGGAATTAAACATGAGTGTTTAGGATAGAAACATGTTTCCAAAGTGGGGGAAAAAAATGTGTTTAATTCCTAAACACGCTTTTTAGAGTGCTGTTGTGAACGGTATCAATTCCTCAGTTGAGTAGATCAATACTGTGTCAAATGTTGTAATACATATTTATGTTTAAAGTAGCAATGTGAACATTTTTCTACAGTTTACCAGTCTAAGTAGAAATTCTTTGTGTAAAATTGATTAATGTCCCAACAAAAATAACGCTTGAAAAGTGTCCATTAGTTAGTTAGATGAGGTTTTACGGCTCAGTTTCTAACCAATTGGTTTAAGTCGAGCGGGCCACGCCTTTTTCCAGTCGTGGCTCATTGGCTTGTTTTCCCTACTCCATTGCTTATGCTGAGCACCAAGCACAATGGCAGCAGGTTCCATTTTTAAAGTCATCGGTATGACCCGGCCAGGATTCGAACCTTGGACGTTCCGGCTGCAAGTCGGAAGCTCTGACCACTTGACCATGCAGTCGGTCTGAAAAGTATCGGAGTATAATGGCTTTCAATACTTTTATACTCGGACACTCGGAAAAGTGTCCGAGTATAAAAGTATTGAAAGCCATTATGCTACGATAGCCTAACCTGTAAAGAAATGTAAATCGCTCCAAGACTTTAAGACGCAGGCCGTAATGCTTACAGAAGTACAGAAAAATCGTTTCGACAGGAAAAGCAGGACATTAAAGATGTTTCAAATATTGAGACAAGACTCAAAGGCTACATAATATATTACAAAGTGAGAAACAGTCTAATATGACGCTTCCGAAAGCCGTGAAAGATGTTTGCATACAACTTGTAAGGCCTGGAAGCAATCTGGGAATATTTTTTGGCTATAGTTGCATATAATGAAATGTTTTTGTCAAAAATTATTCCCAGATTACTTCAAGGCCTTGCGAATTGCATGCAAACATCTTACTAGTAAGACCCGCCCCTCGTGATTGCTGGCATTGTACTATACGTTTTGTCGACTCTTGATGGTTGGTTTTCATTTTTATTTGCTTTATTTGCATGCTGTCTGCATTTGTTAGTACAACTTGCAATGATACAAGCTTGTCTCCAAACGAGGGAGCACTTTCTGCTCTGTGGCGTCCTATGCATATGATCTATAGTCTGAGTAGATCTAAAACTTATCTTTGAAGACGTTTTTTGTTTTGTTAAATGTGCTTTACAAAGTTTGGAGAACCAAAACGTTAAACTCAATATTTTCTTATAGGCAATTTCGCTGTTTATCTTTTAGCGAACACAAGCGGGGCTGAAGTCTCAGTTTGCTGATGATGGCATCTGGTAATGACTGCTACATTGCTTCCTCTCACGTCAATTTGACATCCGAAGTATATTCAACACTGTTTTAATTTCTTTTTATTTTCTCCATTGTTTCGATTTCTGAGCCTTTCTGACATTTTTTAAACTTTGTTGACAGTCATAATTAAGATACTGTCCAGTGTGCGTGAGAAGGAATGAACTGGGGTATCGAAAGCCACTAAAGCAAAATTCATTTGGCAATGTGAAAAAGGTTAATATTTAGGGGTACCCACATAAAATAGGGGTTAGTATAGGTCATTCCCCTTTACCATAGTGTATAAATTTTCAGCTGATTTTCGTAGGAAGTTTAGTATGTATCCACTTTTCAATAACAGATTTAATTTTCCAACCAATTCAAGCATTCTCTGGAAGCAATTTTACATGAATGCGTATAAACTGAGCTTTTAACTTACATTGAGATTTCTTGCTAAGCGTGATCAGAATAGACGTTAAAGGGTACATAAAATGTAGAATTATAAAAAATATATACTTTTCAGGCTGGAACATGAATCTCTTTAAACTTCTATCTTCATAGGCTAGCTTATTCCGTCGCCAAGATTTAATATGTTGAAAGGTATTCACTTAATTTTAAAAGTACAACTAATTACCTGATTTTTTTTTCTTTTTTTAAAATTTAATGATTTCTTGCGAAGCATGTTGTACGAAGAGGGCTTGCATAGTCAACTTAGCCTACAGTATAATAGTAAGAAAATAATCACATTTTGGCACAAGGTGTAGTGGCTGTAAAAAAAAAAACACACAACTCTGCCAATCCTATTTCAATCTTTGACCAGAAGATCTCTTTCCTTATAAGTCTGAAACTCTAATGACCTTACAATATTTAGTTTTACCTTAATAAACTTTCAGGTGACAGAACAGGCGGCGATGGAGGACAATTTTCAGGTCAACAACAGAAAAGAAAAGCAGGTGAATGTTGACAAGTGATGTGGTCTTGGCATAATTTTAATGTGCACACCCAATAGCAGACTTTAATCAATGCTAAATGCACCCAAGGAATCATGGGAACTGGGAGTATAAACAATAGCACTGACGTCACTGCTCTATTGTTTATACTCCCAGTTCCCATGATTCCTTAGGTGATTTAGCAATGATTAAAGTCTCCTATATCCTTATAATGATGCTTGGACGTCGTAGCACCTTAAATACTTCAATGATGAAAATATGCCTCCACTAAACTGCCTTTTAAAATTAAAGTTATGATAACGTTTCAGTTTCTTTGGTTTCTCGTCGAAGGTGAAAGGAATTTATATAATCCCGCTGGGCGAGTGCACCTGTGTGTTAGTTTTTGCGTGTATGTGTATGTCTTTATCTATGTATATGTGTTTATGAAGCTTGTCTTGTAAAAAATAAAGCTCAAGATAGCAACAATGGATACTTTTTCCATTGGTAATTAGATTTATCATATTGAGAGGAAGAGCCCCATTGTTTTAGGTGAAGCTCAAATATCATTTGAGGCCACAATAGGTTAAAATCAAAAAATTTGCTAGTTCCATATCGCAATTTAGAACACATGGTTAATTTTCATATTTAGAATGTGGATATGTAATGGTTGTAGAGTGCGGTTTGGGACTTGAAGAGCGCCACAAACAGAATCACAGAAACTTGTATTTACTTCTTTATTCACTTCTGTATGTACAGGTATGGGTAAAGTGATGCGTAACGCGAGTGCGTAATGCGATGCACTGTAGAAAAGGAGAATAAAAAACCAAATTTAAGCAAACGAGACCAAACCAGACATGAGAAATTGGTCACGTGACATTGCGCAAATGACGGTATCTTGACCAAGACCACGCAGGATAGATAAGTATAGGCCTACCTTCGGCTCACACTAATTTACTATATCGGGCTAGAGAACAATGCTAAGTAACTGTAACCATAGATTAGCATGCAAAGTGGGAAACCATCCAGCGAAAATATCAATTGACAGGGTTCATCATCAATTCCTAAAGACTAGCTAAGATTATACTCGCAACGGGTAGGAAGAAATTAACAAAGCCAGCCAGGCAGGCTACAAACAAGATATGCACTTGGCAATGCAAGCTGTCACTTACATGTCAACTGCAGGTCACTAATACCGCGACCAGGTCATAGCATCTCAAAAATAAACCAACGGGGGGGGGGGGGCGTGACGTAACGCAAGGTTACACTTGTTGAAACTAAAAGACTAACCCTCTCAACCATGATTAAACAGTAACAAGCCCTAGAAATCTGGACTACCAGAACCTAGAACAACCTTACAATATAGCCTACATGAATGATACATGAAATATAGATAGGTCAGTAAATGTAGGCGATTAGGTCATAACCCTGAATATTATCATGCTCCGCACTTAGCAACATACGTTAATCAAAATGAATACATGCCAGCAGATCAGCTTATCCTAGACCTGAGCTTACATCGCACTGGTTTGTGCGGAACGTTAATCAGATTTATACACATGTGCAAATCATTACTTAGCCCTAACTGCTCTTCAAACTCCTTTCAAATGACAGTTCATGCAAACAAAGTCTTCATAATTACCGAAGTTTTGCGGCCTTTAAGTTCCGCATCTATGATGAACTTAGGACCTATTCTTCGAAAGAAAAACAACAGACTTTATACAAAAATGCTAACGACAAGGAAGTCGCCATGTTGTTCACAGACACTTAAGTTAGACCGGTCGAGCGTCCTCTGTTAATTGAAACTACGCACTGATCAGTAGATAAACCCTACTACTTTGTTAAAGGAGAAAGGTTATATGAGGTCCCGGAAGTGAAACTACAAAAACCTTGAAATTGCTTGTAAACACGATATTTCAAAATAGGAATGATTGATACCCCTTACACTTGGCATATAAACTTGTCACATTAAGAGAAAAAACCTCCTATTGTTTTTAAGGAAAAGTCAGATATTATTATACGTCACCAGAGGTAAAAAAGCAAACAGTGTGAACGCAATAATTAAACATAGGATTGATAGACAATTTTCATGCTGGGTATATGAATTTATTACATTATGAGAAAGAAACATAATCATATGCATTGGCGTTGATTTGGGGGGACAGAGGACATGTCCCCCACTTTTTTGAGAGAAGGGGACGCTAAGACATCCCCCGCACTTTTTGTGACCTAAAACTAAAAGGTGAAGTAACCAAAAAAAAACTACATGTAGGAGTGGTGAAGACATAAATGTGCTCAGTAAGTATTCTGCATGGCTCTTTATCAGGTTCGTAGGCAGTAAGTTCTGTATCAATTCTTCCAAAACTTCCAAAAATTTTCACGTGCTACGCGCGCTTTCATCTTCGGTTCTACCTCGCTTTAGCTCCCACCAATTCAAACATATTGGATTTATTCAACGTTAAAGGTTACGCAACTATTGAAGTGAATGAACAGTGAAGTATACCCCGAACTTTCTTAATTACCCTATATATTGAAATATTTGGCACCATTTGGCATCTGGGCTCCTCCTCTTAGACTCCTCACCAGGATAGGAGAGAAGTTTTGGGCCAGATATCACCCCCTCCCCCCAACTTCCAAAATCAAATCGTTCGGTTTTAGATAAAGATCAACGATCATCTGAAGTCACCATAGGCAAGAAAAAAAAAACCTTGGAAACCTCTTAAAAACATGTTATCTCAAGATAGCAATGATATATTTGTCATACTAGGTATGTTGATTTGTAATATTGTGCAACAGGCCTAATGTAACACAATGCGCCAGTGACGTAATTTGTTTTGTTTACAGCAGATGTATAAGACGTACTGGCAGTAAGGAATAACCACGGGGTAGTTGAGTAGCCTACAGGATAATATTGCTTGAATCCTGTGGACCGAAAGTGGGAAGCAGCTCTAGAAAAAATTCCATATACGAAAGAGAACTCCATCTGCATGAAAATTTATTGAAGTATAAATGACTGAATACTTTGTGTTACTAGCAACTGTTATTGCCAGTGATTACATGGAAACAGAATTTTTTACTGCTTGATTCTGGTAGTAGAAAGTGTTATGTGCAGTAGCTTCCAGGGTATATTTTCTTATGGCTTGCAAAGATCAAACAGATGAGCGTTCACAAGTCAGACTGACCCAATTGAAGATTGCAAACATGTACAATATATAAGTTGTCAAAAAGGAAGTTGAAAAGGGTCAACTACCGAGACACCAGACGAAAACATAAACGCGTAGTTTAAAAAGTTTAGCTACAAAACATTTTTATCCCATTTGC
The DNA here is from genome assembly GCA_009936505.3 of Holothuria glaberrima. NCBI lineage: Eukaryota > Metazoa > Echinodermata > Holothuroidea > Aspidochirotida > Holothuriidae > Holothuria > Holothuria glaberrima. The sequence continues at coordinate 2,266 of WURT03023948.1, read as the reverse complement.
TGTTTACGAAATTTGATACTTTAAATCTTCAAAGCGAGAATGAAACACACCAGCCTATAAAGCCGGCTGCCCACTTATCGACCAACGGCTTGCGAGCTCTTGCGATTCCTTGCGACCTCCTGTGACCTCGAGAAGATCACTAATTTTCTCCCTACATTTTACTTAGCGATCTTCTCGAGGTCGCAAGAGCTCGCAAGGAATTGCACGAGCTCGCAACCCTTTGGTCGCTAAGTGGGCAGCCGGTATAAGTCGTTAAATGCCTAATTCTCTGCAAGCGAGAGGTTTGAGCTAGGTTCGATCCCTTGCCGGGTCAAAGTGAGGTGGGTTTTTCATGCAAGAGCAATCTACGGTTTTCTCATCTGAATTGACTCTCAAAGGAAACAAAATTTGATTTAAATTGTTGAATTGGTTAGCCACCCGACGTGAAGCTGTAATTCATAAGCCACGTATGGGCTTCTCCCACATTTGTAGTCGCTTAGCCTCGTAAAACAACTGCCCTTCAAGGCCTGAATTCAAGGCCTGAATTCAAGGCCTGAATTCAAGGCCTGAATACTGTATATCCCGCTTTTTACCTTTCTTTACAAGTTATTGTTTAACCAGATAAGCTGGCCATTTCAAGGCCCTGTCTAGGTTGCTAAATTTTTATGTCAATTAAAGTGCAGCCACCAATTTAGCATTATGGTTTGCTCAAACCTTAAATGTATTTCGGTTGATTAATGGCTGTTTTTAACCTGCCTTTGAAAGATACGGCAAATGTTTTATATCTGACTATGGAGACATAATGTCTGGTATGGGCAATTATTCAGTTTTTACTTACTTACTTTTTGTTTTACGTTTTACGTACAGGAAAAAAACATGAAGACAAAAAACGTAAGTATTACAACTACATTATCATTATTACAAAAAGCATAAAGAATAGCACAGTAGTTAGTAACCATATGGATAAAACTTACAAATATGAATTTTGATCATAAATAATAACGATCATGTAATGAAGGTACTTTATATTACTTCTTATCACTTTTCTTATTCCTGTAACGTCATATTATTTCATCAGATACGAAAATGATGCGAATGTTGCCTCTTGAACCAGGTAAGGTATGACACTTGACCCCATCAAGGTTTGGAAAGATGTTTACATTCTTATTCTAATATGATATATTCATTCTTTTAGCTTAAAATGATCCTAAAGGAATAGCAGACTATTTCACTGTGAACGATAAAATTTTAATGTAGTACAGAAGTTCCGTGCGACGTTATGCCATTAGAATACATCGATGATGACGACTATACTTTTCACTCAATAAACAGTGGTGGGTATTTAAACATTCTTCTAAATACGGGTTTCTCTCACTTTGTGAATACAAAAAAGGATAGGGATCTTCCTCTAAACATGATAAATCTAAATAAACAAAGGGTCTGTACTTGCAAGCAATTTTTACGAATTCCTCATTTTCACTTCCAGCCACCTCAGATAAGTGCTGACCTCTTCTGAAACAATAGGATTCAGTTTCTGACTATTACGCAATTAAATGTAAAGTAGTACGAAAGAAATTATATTTTGTGACCAGAGAAATCGTATTAAAACGGTTTTCGGGTTATGGCCTCGGGTGACCTCATATAATCTTTGACCTCCACCAAAATAATGTTAATATCGAAAATGTATATGCCGAGTATCAGAAGTATCCATCATTGCTATCTTCAGGTATCGTGTTAACAACCCAAGCGTCACAAACGCACATTGGATACATTCATACACTCGTCAGTGTGAATGCATACATTTCTTTCGCTTTCGGCAAAAAAAAATTAAAGTGAAAAAGGTTTCTTCTTATGAGCTTGACAAACTGACATTCTTGGTATTCAAATGTCTTTACGCGTTCATTACCAAGGCTACTAACGTGTTGTGCATATAGTCCTTAAGCCTTTAAATGGGACATTAATTTTGAAATGTTTTATAAAGGTGCAGAGCGTATCGATTGTTATAGTATGAACTGTTTCCCCGCTTTATTTTGAAGCATTTCATAGTTTACATTGCGTTAAAAGTACGAAATGAATCAGAGCTCTTCAGATGATTTCCGTAAAAACTTAACGTATAACATGCATCAAGAACAATGAGAAAGGGGCTTCAAGAAACTCTCTCTTTGTAGAGAACTTCGGAGCTTTGTTTCCTGAAAAAAACAGGGTTTATGAACAAGTCCAGTGAGTTGTCTCCAGTTGCAGTCGAAAACCTGAAACGACTTTCTGGTGATTTTTTTTTTTAAATTTC
>WURT03023947.1:0-34726 GCA_009936505.3 Holothuria glaberrima | reverse complement strand
TTTTTTTTTCACATATGGCGGCCAAAGGGGGCTGCCCCCCTTCGCCTGGATCCACCACGGAAAGCACTGTAGGCACGTAATTGCGGCAGCCACTTGGAGAGATTATCTCTAGGACAGGTTATCGTTGACCAGGGATCAATACGTTTCATACGCATTGCCTAAATATAGTCAGGGAGATGCACCTCCCTGGTATTGGCTCCCTAATTACATGCCCCTAATTACACCTTTAACTTAAAAAGAATTTCAGAGTGAATATATGTGTAGCTTACGCATTAACAGAAGTTGCACTCCTCCACATTAATTTCCACAACAACCACAAGTAAAGCAGGCCAGAGGCCAGCATTAGAACGAAGGTAGGTAGGGGAAGGTAATTAGGGGGCTTTGGGACGTAGAACCCAGGCTCAAATTTACGATGGGGAAAGAGTCTGAGTTCCCAAACTGTTATGTTTCAAAGTTTGAGGGTTTCAGTAATTCGCTAATTTAATATATGAGGATAATATGTTTGGAAAGATGAGTTTCAATCTTGTGTTATCACTAAGCCAAGTTACATTATCACGTTAGGAAGGAGATGGGCACCAAATGGTGGACCCGCCCGAACGACAAGCCTCTCGCTTCCCCGCCAATACGCGATAAGTGATCTTTGAAATGGCAAAATGGTGTAATTTACAGTTACAGAACCTTTTCTTTTGCCTCCTTTCCTGACAGGTCTGTTCAATCATGTTCCTCACCAGTATTGTCATATGTTCCTTGTTGCACCTCATCTTCCACACGGACCATTTCCGAGCAGGCTGGCATCTCTACTTAAGCGCTCTTTTGCTTCCTTTTATTGGATTTTTTCTCGGGTTTTTGATGGCCTTCGTTCTAAGACTTCCTTACGAAGTCTGCATTGCCATTTCTCTCGCTGTGGGCTCCGTCAATGGCCCATTAGCAATCACAGTTGCTCTTCACTCCTTCGAAGGAGCAAAAGAAGCTGTCCAGGTCATTTTGCAGCTTCCCGCCATCTACGCCTTATTCGCACCAGTCGAGGGAATCGTCTGGTCTTTGATGTATAAAATGGTTGATGAAGTATTCTCCAAAGCTCATCCAGCTCTCTGTGGCACGGGCAGCGTGTAGTCCCAGAGACAATGGCTTGTGTTTACGGACGTTTGCCAGCGACTGAGGTACTCCTGCTTTCCAGATAGTGGGCCTACCTATCTCAACAGAAGGATTGTACTTCCTCTCGTCAATTAAAGGTCCATGATGCAGTGGCTTTGTATTTCCATTGGAACTTACATCAGGGTCCTTTACAATGACACCTGTCTCTGTGGAAACTAGAGACATTGGACAACTACCGTAGCCAGGATTGTGTCATGGGGGGGGTTGGAGTGCGACATGGGGGAGGGATCTAAGGGGAGGATTTCCCCTCCCCTTTGAGGGAAAAACGGGGTTTTCAGGTTTCCAGATGCAAAATGGTGCAATGTTTGTGCCTCAAACGTAATAAAGTTTATATAGTGATCATGTGTTTTTTATTTTTTCAAGCTTAGGTCATGGAGGGGTGGTTCAACCCCCAATCCCCCCCCCGTGGCTACGCCCCTGCCGTGGACCACCATGTGCAATAAACATTTGATGCTGAATATATTCGATAACTATTGTTTCGTCTGGGGCTTTGGGTCTCGTATCGCCTTTCACTGAATCTGTACAAAGAGCCGCCAGGAACACGTGACACATAAATGGCTATACTGAAGAGCAGACCCACTTAAAAGACCCGATCCAGCAACTCAATTAACCAGTTAAATTCTCGCTCATGTTGCTGCAACACGGAATGACAAATTTAAAAGGAAACCGGCCTTAAGAGCAAAATTCAAAAGCGACCATAGGCGTAGGAAGCGAGGGGGGCGGGGGGGGGGCTAAAGCCCCCAAAATGTAGTTGGGAGGAACTATAATTCCGCCTCCTAGATCCAAGGACGGGAACCCCTTATTTGTCTCTTCTGAAAGAAATGTCAAAAACTTGCAGTAATTTACCTTAAAATTTGTCCAAAATGATGCACCAAATTGCATCTAAGGACCCTCAAATATCCAAAAATTTTCCAAAGGGGGAAGGGGGACACAACCTCCCTTTAGACCCTCAGTCTCGAACTGCTTCCTACGCCTATGAAAGCGACGACAGTGGAATCTCAGTAATATGGGTCCCTCTTAACGCAAGTGGGCGGAAAAAAGCCAAAGATTTATGTGAAGAGCAATTCATTGTGCGCAAGCCGAATATATATTCCATGGAGTTTGTGTAAAGAGCCACAAAGACACAAGTGGATTTATTGAACACTAAATTTTTGTATTTAATTTAGTATATGGAGTCATATTTAGGGCACCAAGGTATTGATCATGGTGTACTGGCATGGGTATTAGTGGCTAGCCCATCCTGGGCTGTTTTGTAATAGATTTCTGCAAGGAATGAATGCAAAAGTACATAGCTACGTAGGAGAATGATATTCCAGAGGATTGTCTTCCATGGTAGGCAATGAACAAATGATATCAAATCTGTCAAATGTGTTTAGAGTTAGGACAAACTAATACAAATGACAATCATGTTAAAGTTTCGTTTTTCCATAGAATAATGGAAGATAGCACATTGTATCAACTAGTAAGATGAATAATGAAATTCAAGATTATTGATCTTGCTTGCTAGGAAAAAGACAAGCTAAGATTAAAACAAATATGTTCAAATGTTTGGTAAATTTATGCAACATGGCAATCATCTTGGTTTAATTTAGTTGACTAAGTTTATATCATACCGTACATTTTGTAAACTTCAATGAGTTTTGAATAGGTTAAGTTTGCATTTTTCTACGAAAGAAAACGTGTTTTATAAATAGCTGTCTCTTTTGAAATCTCCTCTTTCGAAAAACATACAAAGCCAGATTTAAAGAGGGTGCAGATATACTTTCCTCCTTTCAATGTCCTCTGTATAAAAAAATTATTAAAAAAAAGATTATTTCGTTCATGGAGACAAATAGAACAAACGTCCTTTTTAATAACTTCTAAATATAACTTATAAGGACATTTCGGGCAATATGGGAGGCATTTTGAGAAACGTGTTCTTCCTGCCCTTCTCTCAGAATAATGGTGGCACTCCACTAAGTGTCACATCTTACTAGTCATGTATAAGAGCCCAATAATATCCCTACAACTACACCAGAACCTGAAGTGGCGGTCTCAAAGGGCTGACTCCGGCCCTGATGAGCTCATTGTATAGTGTCAGGAATACTTTGGTCGCTAACAGAATGTCACGTCTCGTCAATCAATTTCTTCATTTTTCCCAAAAACTACAAATCGAATTTGAAGGGGTCCAAACATCCATGTGCGTTTCTTTCAATTTAAAACGAAAATAATCTTTTCCCGGAAAAGCATCTTTTTCACACTTTTGAAAGTGTGCTCTGGGAGGCGGTCGGAAGGATGGAAACGATGAAAACGTGTGAAAATGATGAAAAATGGACACCCCTTTAATATAACGAAAAGGAACCTCTTATAAATGCAATATCCAGAAACACCTCCCAATACTTCTGTCTGGGTAAAATGAGAACGAGGACGTGTAAAATACTTAAGTATTAATATCCATCTATAAAAGGTTTCTTTTCTTCAGACTCAAACAAAATTTCACACGTCTTACTTATTGAAATTTCTGATATGCCAAAATGTGCACTCGGCTTGGTTTATGATAATTTAATACTTAGTTGTACATGTTGGAATGTAAATTTTAATATTTCTGCATGAAAAACCAACTCGTAAAATATATGAAAATATGAAAACATGTTACCATTTGTACCATACTTGTTTTTCATTGCATATAAATTATTATTTATTCACAATGAGTTTGCATATAATTGCAGTTATTGCTATTGCGCTTTTTACGTACATGTAAACATAATGTCCCCTGTATTGACCAATATATAACACTGTCTCTATTTACCGGGACCTATTCCTCCGCGTTTTGCTCTCTATGGTTATTGCTTTTCTGATCTCCAATGAAATGATATAGTAAACATGTATTCATGCCTATACCTGCACATGCAAACTGTGTAGGCCTTGGTCTTGTCACGTCACGTGTAGAAGTATGCAGAAGGATATATCATTAAAAGCTAAAACTACGTGCACAATATCATTCCAGACAACTTGTTGTTGATGGTACGACGTATTCTACGGAACGCTTCCTTTTACAACCAGCAACATTTATCTCTTTTACCTTTGTATTTCTAAATTTTCGTCCTCGTATTCTTACTAATTCATATGACGTTTAAGAGCTCCCGTAGGTTTTACTCCTGACAGATAAATTTAAATCATAAACAGTTTAAACCTTTTTCACGTAAAACGAGGTGAAAACGTACCAAAACAGACATTCATTGAAAACATTAATAACCATATATTGGGTTCTTCACGATAAGTTGGCAAGAACATAATAACTACTTTTTTTCCAAAGTCCCCTCGATTCTCTGGCGAAGAGCCAAGGGGCGAAACTAAACGTTAACTTCCGAAGTTCAGCTCCCTAAAAGGCTACGTCCCCAGAAGGACACAAACTTACCCGAACAACCCCTCAACCCTCAGGCTTTTACAAAGTGGCGTAACCAGACTTCATGTGGGGGGGGGGAACTATATCAGCCTAGCGTCACCATCGTTTGCTCGTAGCGTACAAAGAAAATTTTTTTGATTGCAATTCCTCTCAAATTGCAGGAAATGGCTCTTCCCAGTCTCTCTGGCCTTGTGATTTTCCGTGCAAATACTAAAATAATCCATACTTTCAAGGAGAGTTTCCCCAGTCTTGTCTTTTAAAAATTTATTCCAGTATTTTTTACCTTCGAATTTCATTTGGGGGTAAGCGGGGGGGGGGTAAGACATTTGACTGCGAGCTCCCTCCCCTTCCCCACAGGTTACGCCACTGCCTCTACATCAAGGGTCTGTCACTTGTCGTCCCGTTTATAATAACTTAATTATTTTGCTTTGGTCATGCTATGCCTTCACCCATTTTCGATCAGGTCCATGTGCATATGCAAGAAAAATCCATATGTTCCAGGTGAAGACGATATTAAATTTAACTAAACACTGGACATTTGTTTGAAAAGTCTCCCATACTCGTAATTGATCCAAATCTCAAATAGTTTGGTCGATTATATATTGTATAATCTAGATATATACCTTTTATAAGCAATATTCACCCACGACTATACAGTTGGTGGATGTGGATAAATAACAGATAAACCATGCTATTTGTGAGACTCCTTTCTAAGACGACACATCACATATCTGGCGTCTTTGCCTTATAAAAACCATAATCGATTGACTTCGCCAAAATGTGAAGGTCGGTGTAAGTAAAATGTCACGAGTGTTGACTTTCTCATTCTGAGGAAGTGCTTCCTTCCAGAACGTCTCTCGAATTTGCAAAATGTGATTTATTCGTTCAAAAGTTAGACGTGGTATGACAATCAGGTACATCCTTGCACAGTAACATATGTGCAAATCAATTGTACATATGTTACAGTAAGATAAAAATGATGTAAGATAAAAAATGTTGGCTGGGCTCTTACATCAACGAAAAAAAAGTTAGACGTGGTATGTCAATCAGTACATCCTTTCACTCTAACACATGTGCAAGTCAAAGTAAAGCTTGTAAGACAAAAATGTTGGCTGGGCTCTTACATCAACGAAAACAAAAAACAGAGCAACATTTTATTCTTACTAGTATACTCGTTGGGCATTTGTTCACCGGAAAGTGAAAAACAAACATTCCTGATGGCTGATATGAGAGCTGTCCAAGGATGCTTATTAATATCTGTGTATTTATGCTGGTAAACATTTACTCATATATGCTGAAGTACATGTTAGGCTTGCAGTATATGTGCTCACGTTTACATGTAGAAATTAATATCACGAGTGACTAATCTTACAGAATAATTACTCCCTAGAGCGATTTTGGCGTAGGGCAGGCATGCACTGGATACAGTTGTGTTCATATGGAGACTCGTTACCCTTCCGGGGATGTTTTAGATAATTTCATGTGAAACGATTATTATTAATGGGCAAATTACCTTGCCCAGATAGTCAAAAAAATCCCAACTAAGTTTACTTTTACCGCCCTCACTAATTTAACAAAACATTTCTAGTTCACTTCTCAAAGCTATTCCTGTACACAGTAGCCTCAGTGCTGAGTTTAAATGCTCAATTCCTTATCCACAAAACTACTGTGTTTGAGCTGCCGTTATGCAATGGGCTCTACTACTCATCTACATAAGTCCTTGTTGACCAATCAGATTGAAGCTATTAGAAGAATGTATGTCAATCAAGTGACGTCACCAAATGTAAACAGGGGTTGTTATATATATTTGGAGTGATGGCTCAGCCCCTTTAATTGTTTAAATATCAATGTACAGCTTGCAATCCACTTGGATAATGAATACAATATAACCAAAGAGATTTTTTACCAGCCCGGCACATACATACATATAGATGTTCTCCAGCGACGAAACCTTTAAATATTCTAATTACCCCACTGCGTCAACCGTCTTTTTGACCAGGGAGGTGATCTATTAGATCACCTCTCTGCTTTGATAGATATTTTTTAATCAGATATTTCGTCCACCAAGTACATTGTATCTCAATTGTATCCAGGGCACTACTGCGTGCGCATACCATTTAAATAACTTCCGCTCTGCGCATAACCTGTGAGTGCCAAAATTACAATAGAAAACACTTTGGACGTCACGTGAAGAACCTTTACAGATTTCAAGACCGCTTACAGCAAAATAAGTAATGACCATGTTCCGAAATTCACAAAGTAAATGTTACAGCTACGTGATGTGCGTTGAATTCCTGACTCGTCGAAGTATACTTTGTCACATGTCTATCAACCAATCAGGGTCCTGAGATATTTTCTCGTACAATTTTATCAGGGTGATATCATGCTGTATTGTAAAAGCCAATTGGACCAATTGGAACTGATGGCATTATCCTCAAACTTTCCTAGATTAACAACTTTGGTCGATTCTAAAGAGAAATGAAAAGAAAAAGATAATTTAAAACAAGCATTAGATATAAAGTAATAGAAAATTGTGTCGGCTCTCCACCAGAGAGTCAAAGGGACTGCGGAATGTAGAATAAGTATACGTAAATCTGCGTCTTGATGGGAAGAGGAGAGGGTAAGATCTAAGGCTTACCGAACTTAGTGCAGATTTTAAATGACTCCTACATATCCTTATTTCTCCTACTTTTTAACCTTCTTCTTAATTCTCCTATTGTTTCTTGAAAATCCTACTTTACCCTACTTTTTCATCCCTTGCCGAAGGTTTGCAATCTATGCAATCACGCTGACGAGTGTGTACATGCCTGTAAGGGTGTTTGTGTTCATGACGCTTAGCCCCTAAAATACGATATCTCAAGATGGAAATAATGGATACTTTCCATACTTGGTATATGTATTGGTCATATTCAAAGAAAAATCGTCTTTCTTTTGGTGGAAAACAAAGATCATTTGAGGTCACCAGAGGTAAAAAAACTGAGAAGTTTGTGAACACAAAATCTCATATTCAGAAGCATGGACACCTTACATACTTAGCATGTGGATGCATATGGTCAGTAGCCAAAGCTCATTGTTTCGGTCGAGGTCGAAAGTTATCTTAAATCACAGGAGGTAAAACTATAAAACCTTGTAGATTGCTTGTAAATGCGATATCTCAAGATAGGAATGATGGATGCTTCTCATCTTTGGTGTATAGATTTACCGTATCAAGAAAAAGTATACGATTGGTTTTGGTGGAAGTCAGATGTGTTTGAGGTTACCAGAGGACAAAAGCTGAAAAACTCGCGAACATGACATCTCAAGTTAGGAATCATCAATCATGAATACTTTTAATACTTGGAGTGTGTATGCGTTATGGCTAGTAAAGCAGCCCTGTATAAATTTAGGGACAGTTCAAAAGTCATCTGGGATCACCGGTGGTGAAAATACGAAAACCATGTAAACTGCTTGTTAACATGATATTTCAAGGAGGGTAACATTGAGGTATCTCATACTAAGCGTGCATTTGCCCCATACTGATTAAAATAACCCTGTTGTTCTCGGTGAGGTTAAAGTTCATTTGTGCTTGGAAGGATGGGAACCTTGTAAATAATGTATCTCATAAAGGGTAACTTTGATGGAACTTAGAGTTGGCATGTGTAAGCTCCCATATTAGGGTTACTAAGTTAACCGTGTTTGGTGGAGGTCAAAAGTCATTTTAGGTCACCGGAGGTTAAATTATGAGAATCTTAGAATGGAGATATTTCAACGAGGGGAACCTTATGGGACCCATATTTTTTATGTGGAACCTCCACACTAAGCCTGTTGTTTTCAGTAGCGGTGAAAGGTCAAAAGAGGTCAAAAGGTGAAAACCTAGACAGGGAATTTACAAAGTAAAGTGAACAGAAAAATAATGTCTTGGTGTGCATTTTGTGCTTTCAAGTAAGTCACCTCAAAAAAAGGGGAAAATTTTCTCACCATAGCCTCAACCATGTCTGTCTGCTCGTGGGCTCAATATCAGCTCTGCTAATAAGGTATAATTATCAATTGTAACACAACGCAAGTGTTTACTTGCAAAAGTAGTGGGACCCATTGGAGGTTTAAAGTGGTCAATTTTTAGCATAATAAAGTGTAAAGGAGTTATTTGATACTGTCAAAAATAATAGTCTACAGAGTGAAGAAAATTATGTCAGAAAGCCTATGAAAGTCTAACTTTGGGTCAACAAAATCTTAATTTTTCTCAAGTCTCATTGACGGGGAATTTTGATCTAACTTGTGTACTATTTTTTATCTAGGTCCATTTAAAAATCTGTTGATTTAAGGGGGACCAGGTCGTTTGGGTATTAATTTATCACAGTCCGAGTGTGTGTGAGTGCGTGTGTGGGGGGATTGTGACGTCGAAATGTCCTCCTTATACCTTCCTTAAGGTTGCTTATCCTAACACCGCAATAATCAAATGCAGTAAGATAGAATCTGGTGATTAAATTCATCACAAACTCATGTTAAACGCGTCTTGAATAAAAAGTCTGGAACAGGTGGTCAAATAAGAAACTAGAAGGGGGGGATACTTGAATGAGATTTTTTTGTCATTCAAGGGCTGTGGTACTATTCTCCAGGAACGGAACAGATGCACTCTCATATTGCTCGTGTTTCTGAATTGTTTCTTCCCATCCATGACTCACATCTTCTCTCCCTCCTCTCTTATCACATAGCCCACCCCCTTCCCCGGCTTTCTCCTGCGTCAAATCTTTATACCATACCATATCCATTGACATGTGGTTTCTCTTAGGTTCTTTTTTCTTCTCTGATAACACTAACCAAGATTCCGTGAGCTGTAAAAGTTACAAGCTCCTGCCCTTTTATTATCCACCTATTTTATCATTTACTCCTTTATAATAATATCCTGCCTTTCATAGTTACTCATCCGTCTCATCCGCTATTTGGTGTCCCTATTACGCTTCAATTTGTGCGTAAGTAGTGCACTGGGTGAAGGGATCACAGGGCATCTGCGCTACCTATGTGTCGCGCACAAAGCTGCAAATGGGGTTGCGTATTATCAGGTTCTGTAGGTGATGGTATATTGAATAAGGGAAATTGGGCAGATATGTAAAATTCATATTCATTTCAACTACATTTAAAAAGGCCAAAAAACCCCTTAAACTCACCCCATGATCCTCCTACACTACTGATGTATTCTGTCCAGGGTGCACAGTCTTCAAAATAATTCCCCTTCTTCACTGGCAAATTTACAGAAAGTTCTTTATAAAGTTTTCCACTTTCGGAGAAGATCGGCCACGCCATCTCACCAGTGCCTGGCGAATCATTTGGGGAGGTCTTGCTTGGATCACTACATGAAAAATGATTCATTTGATAATCCCGAAGATTTAATCAATAGGTTCATGCTTCAATTACTCAATTGATAAACTTATGAAGTTATGACTGTCACCAAATTATGTACTAGGATATATGTATGATTGTAGGTAGAGAGAAGGCTGCGAAATGGAACTCTAACCCCGCATTGCTTTCTTAAGTGATCCTTCGAGAAAGAGAAGAAGCCATAGCAAAGAATTTAGCTTCCCCCTGTAGTATTTGAACAAAAACTTACGATTTAAAATTCTGTATTCTGACATTTTTACATTATCACTTCAGGATTGGGATATTTCTCGTTTTTCTCTGGATTTTGTTTCACTTTTTTCTAATCCAGTCTCTCAGGGATGTCATGTACTTGCCAGTATTTGATTTCAAGTTACTCTTCTTACAAGGATCTCCAAAATTATTTTCAAATGGTTATTTATTCTACCGAAATACATGAAGACTGATTCACAACACTACAGATAGTAGTATAAAGTGAGTAAATGACATCGTTACAGACTTGTCAAATAGTGCATCCCTATTCCAAGCCGCTTTTCAAAGGCTAGGAAAGGTGGAAAATTGCTGCTGTATTATTGTTCTTGTATCTCGCAAGGGAGCCCATTTACTACTAAAGGATTTGAATTCCACCCCCCCCCCCTCGCCTTATTACCACCTCGAACGACTATGTCTCAGTTACCAGAAAATTTCCAGGTGGTTCCGTCGAGATTTGACCCGGTAAACTTTATTACAGCAGTTTAATAGGTTGGATACCTTTATCTGCAAACCATCTCCACCCATTAGTCCTATATCTAATTTAAGTTAAAGTATCTTTTATTCTTTTCGTTATCATTATGCTACAAATTTATGGTTAGTCCACCAACCCAGTTTTGGCAAAGTTTGCCCAGAATCTCATGATTTTGCGAGATAGTTTCTTTTCTTCCTCTGACATGTAGTGATGGTCCTTTAATTCAGGATTGAAAGCCCATCCAAACACAAAAGGAATGTCTTCAATGTGTCCACAAAGAAACCAACCTGTACCTTCATCATCGTACTCGTAGTATGATCTGCGAAATTAAAGGTAATATCATTTACACGTTCTCCTTTTTTCCTAATAATAAAGTTTCGTAATAACTTCGTCATGAGCGAATTTTTGAAGGAAGTTGTCACAGTTCCTCAGATAAAAGAGAACAAGAGACACAAGAAATTAAAGAATAAATAAAAATAAAACAATGTTTTTACCCCGAGATCTAGAGGCCCTATATCAGTGAGCAAGATTATTCCCAAATTTTTTAGCTGTTTAGTGACTGCAAAACGTACACAAATGTTTAAAGACAGACACTTGCCAACCCAGAGTACATTTCTAGAGTGTGGGTATGAAAATTCTCAGTTGGTGACTGGTCTTTGATTGAAAGCAAAGTCTGAAAATTCAAAAGATGCAGAGTAGCTATATTCCACACAATGCAGAGACAGTGTTTGGATTACACATTAAAGCATTACATGTTCGCCAAGATATGGCCTAAGCAATAAAATAGGTTTGTATCTGGTCTGCATAAGGAGAAGCTTCATAAATTTACGGCGCTATGGGAGGATCTACAAGTTGCATACTTGGGAGAATATGAATTGTCTGAGATGACGAGATTTGCTTTAAAACGGGAGCTCTCCTTTTTTTCCGGAAACCCACTGGGTGTACATTAAAAAGTTGGTCCTGCAGCCCATAAGTCTTACCGTGAATTATTCCATGTAATACAAAGTCTCATTAACTGTTGGACCAATTAGCTGTGGGATCATGTGGGTGTGAGGAAAATTTGTCTGCAGGGCCAATAGGTTGCAGGACTATAGGACAGTAACCTCCATAAGAATATGTTCACTGTAGTGCCTAGGGACGGGTTGTAAAAAGTTGCTATGCTTTAACAAATTAATTGAAAAACAATTTGTACATTCAAATTTTAAATTTTAGAAGGAAAGGATATAATTTTGTCAACTCAGAATTGAAAGGAATGAATGAAAAAACATTGCTGTAAATTCGTCATGTTTGCAGACTAGTAGCTAGGAGAGTTCCATGGTTCTGACGACTTCTTGAATGAAGGGAATCCTTATTAATATCATTAGTATTCCCTCCATTCAAGAGTCAGATACAGAACTAATACTTTGATACTTCCCCAAAGCCGGTAAAGGTTAACATTTTACCTTTTTGGAGCCTATTATGTCAAAAGGTAAGCCCTTGGACCCAAGGAACGAACCATTGGCGGCGATTTGTTCTCAGTATTGGGGGGACATGGACACACTTTCAAAATGATTTATTTTCTGAAAAAGCAAAGTCAATGGGCGATTTCTCAAATATTGGGGAACACGTCCCCCTACCCCCCCGGATCGCCGTCCATGGAACAAACTACCAAATTTGAATACGGGCCTGACCACGCGTAACTTTCTCCGTTGTCAGTACGTTCATATTTCTTTCTAAGTCGCTCATGCAAGGAACTAGCAAATCAGACTTAAAGATTTAAAGGGGAAATACAGTCTCGTGACCCTGAAACATCAATTGATTATTAACATCTCCTCACATGTGCCTTTTAAAATGGTTTTAATAATAAATAGTACAGGTCACATGTTAACCTCATTCAAACATTTCAGCAAGATTACATGTTAACTAAGTAATCGATGTTCACCCTTGACCCTTGTAATACTTTGGAAACTAAACTCTTATTTAGTTGAATGAATAAGCCCTTTAATGGTGTTTTAGCATCACTTCACATGATGCGGACTTTTTTCAACTTACGTTTGGGGAACATGTGTCATATAGTATTGAAATACCGGTGCATTTGTTCGAAAATGAGCACGAATGATATCCATTGCAGGGCACGTGAAGGAAAAGTCACCGTAGATGGGAAGAAATGTTGAGAAGTGATCGATGCTCGAGTTTCCATTTGCAGATAGGTCCAAACATTTTTGATCTACAGTATCCTCTATAAGTCTCTCTGTGAATTCTCCCGGAAAACGAAAAATTCTCTCTGTCATCTAAGAGATAATAAGAAAATACATGTATTATAATAAGTAAATTTTACTAAATTTGAATGTTTATGGCAAAAATTCTTATTTAAAACTCCTGTAAGAGTTATTTTGTGTACATGGTTTATTTTAATTAATACCTTTAATGACATTACAAGACGGTGTAGTGTGTTTCGGTTGATTTATCAACGTTGGGTACAAAGTCCTTCTCTACGGCTCTTAGGACTCTACCCGTCTGCTTATATTGGTTATCTTTCTAAGCATATTTATCGACTCACTGTTGGGCTGTTCAAGTAAATTACTTGTTAGATCATAAAATCACTGAAGTAACGATAAAAGTGTTATAGTTCAACTACACAGAATGTTCTTCAGATATGATGTTTAACCGTTCACATTTGAAAGGGAATCTATGATAATCAAAAGCGTTTTGAACGGTTCTCATTTTTATCTTTAAATTCTTAAAAATTGTTCATGAGTCTCAATAATTTCTTATATAAAACAAAGATTGGTTAATTCTTATTTTTGGGAGGGGGTACCATCTTTTTCTGATTCTTGTACCAACAGTCAACAATAACCAGCTTCTACTTCAAATGTTGACTGACTAAAGGCGCATTTATAATTGTACCTCACTTTGGCTGCATGCAGAAGTGTTGTGTTCATATAATGAGGATGTCATTGTGCAATGTCCCGTGGAATTGACTCATTGTTACGTGTACATTTTTCCAGTAGAACATATTTAAACAATATTTCATTATGAAATATGAGGGTGTACCCCGCTATGACAAATAAGTCAGAATTTCGTTGGGACGATTTAAACTGATCATGACTAACTGTGAGACAATATTGTAGAGAATTTGTCAGGGTCACCAGACAAGCTAGTCAGGTAAATGCCGATGACCTATATTTTGCTTTCTTTTCTTCTTTTGACTTACCGTAACCATCGATCAAAAGAGAGTAAGGCCCTCTTTAGGGGTTACCCCGACTAGCTGATAAGGCAGTACACCATTTATTATTCCTCCATTGACTTACACACTTATGTTGGTTCGATTCTTGGCCTCTGGATCCTTGTAGAAGTTTTCAACAGGCACAAGGTACCCCTCATATGAAAGTTCATGAGTAGGCCTTTCACAGCAATTTCAGGTTTGTGTACCTCTCTAATCTCTTTGAGATTTTGAGCTAAAAGGGCTTGTATAATAGTGTTTGTTTCTACTTTTTTACTTCATTCAAAATGCCATTTTGCATAGCGGAAGGATACATTGCAAAAAATGCTTGAAATACCTTCAATTTTCTTTATTTTTTCGGAATGAGTACTTCAATTACTTCCCTACCACATACGCATCACAAATTGATCACATCACGCCAGCAACATGGTCTAAATTGTCCCGAAAAAGTTTTTTCTAGGTTGTTAAATTCGAAGGGTAATATCCTCCCCGGGGATTCCCCTTGAATTAGTGGTGTGCTACCATAAGGCAATAGCAGACTTGAATCGTTACTAAATGCACTCAAAGGATCATGGAAACTCTCGGAGTATAAACAATACAGTAGTAGCACCAGCACTAAGTTAGCCCGTTGTTTACACTGTAAAAAAATGTGCGTACCTGCACAGAAGAAAAAATAAAGAACAAAAAAAGAAAACGGAAAAAGTGCTGTCAATTAGTTTCAAAAATTTGACAGCACTTTTTCCGCTTTCCTTTCGTACTTCTTTTTTTTTTCTTCTGTAAATGTACGGACCTTCTTTTCTTTTCTTCTGTAAATGTACGGACGTTTTAGACATATTTCAGAGTGTACACTCCCCGTTCCCATGATCTCTTGTGTGCATTTAGCAATGATTTAAGTCTGCTATTGATCGTCAACAATCATCACATGAAACATACTTTAAAACGTTACAGCAGAGATAATAATACGCAGATTGTAGTATTGTCTATTGTTATGTAATTTAAACAGAAAATATTATTCATCCCCAGAAATTTATATTCTTTAAACAACTACAGTGTTACAAGATGTACTACATTTCAAAAATACTTACAAAATCAGAGTTTTCTCGAGAAACGTAAGGTGGGTGTTTGCGATTGACATAATCTGGGAAGAAGAACGGCATGATGAGAGTCCCCTCGTCTTTGTTAAATCCAACAATTATAGGGCATTGTTTGAAGTCACCCCGAGCAATCAGCTTGTGTGGATGATCATGAAGAAACACACCATCAAGATTTGGCGCCATTGTCGAGTCACCCTGGTTCATGGATAAAGTTCAATGTTGAAAAGATATTTCAAAGTAAAGAATATCAAAACAGTATTGACATGGAAATGATATTGCCATTCTCACAGTTGAGGGAAGCTGATGGTCTACCACAAACAGCTGTTCCCTAACTTTCGTAGTTTTTGAGATTTCCGAATTAAAATATTAATTCATGTCGCATGACAAGCAACGAGTCACAAAGGGATACCCCTACTCTTTAGATGATTCATATATTCGAAATGGTGGTATATTTAGGGATTTTGCATGACCACACAATTGGTCTGAAATTTTATTGTTTTTAATGTGTTGTATCAAATATGACCAGAAACAGCCTGCCTTCAAGTTTAAACAGTCCATGACAAAAAAAAGGAAGTCAACTTGCCATTTACAAAAATCAGTAGGGAAAATTAAGATACTATTTCGTTGTTCAGCTTTGCCGCCAGTAGTTGGGATCTAGTTTTGAACTATAGAAGCAGAGAAGTTTGCCAAGGATAGAAGAGGCCTGCAGGGGGAGGGTCCTTTCTTGGTAACCCATGTAAGGGCACCTTCCCGGGGGAGCCTGGGGGTGTAAGAGGGAGAGGTGAAATGAAAACTGAGCAATGTTTGTTAAGGGAAAGTGCAGCATGTTTCAATCTTTTGCAAATGTTTTGATATACCTCTACGTTGAGAATGAATTAATGTGCATCAACAACTAAAATAATTAAACCACGATAATGTTTATTGTATGTATTCAGTTATTTATGTTAATTATGAATTGTATATTTACATCCCCCTTAACCCCCCCCCCACACTGTAAAACCCAGTTTGCTTGGATAGCTTTTCAGACTTGAGTTAAGTTGCTGCATGGACATTTTAAAGTTCAGTCAGCTGAGTATCTCTTAATATTGGGGAGAAACTCCATTGACTGAACTTTAAAAGGTACATGCAGCAAGTTACCTCAAGTCTCAAAAGTTATCCCAACAAAATGGGTTTTACAGTGCATACGGCTTCCTGAGCCTATGCTTGTTTCTCTACTTTTGAGTACAGGCAACTAGAATCTCGTGTGGCCTTTTATGGTGTTTTCTCAGTTTTCTTTTCAAATAGACCTCTTCTTTATAGGTCTGTTGGAAGGAAATCTACAGAGAAGGTGCTAGCTTTAAAACTACTCCTAATTGTCAGAAAAACATGACGTTACTCTTGTGCTCAAACAAAGTTCCATTGCTCTAAATAAGACACATTTTGGCCCTGAAATAAACATCTTTTGTCTCGGCGGGATGGGAGGGGGCGATGAGAGGGCCAAATCAGGCAGAAGGCTATGCCCTTATTCGGAGAAGCTTGGCCTGTCATCGGGGAAAATTTCTAATTTCGTTTGAGAATTATTTACTCCCCGACTGCAACCAGTCTCCCCGACGGTTAACTAACGTTTTCTCTCAAGGAGTGCAGATTTTCTAATAAAAACCCAGAAATTGGGAAATTTCGGTCGATAATAAATTTTAAGTTTTCATACTTTCTTGAATAGATTCTTAAATTTCTTCCATAAAAACCCAAATTTAGATCCGTTCGGCAACTAGTCATTTTTTCGGGGTTTCAGGTTGCTGGAACCCAATTGAGAGGGTTGTCCCCCTCCCCCAACAACGGCCAAACCTGGGGTCACCCTTGCTCCGCAGACACCCGAATCCATATTCATACCCCTTCCTCAATGCCAGATATACAGTATAAAGGGTTAAATATGGAGATTCTAGCAAAAGAAATAGCAAATGGCCACCCTAAGTAATTTATTTCCTAACAAATTCTTTAGGGCGCAGAGAAAGTCTTGAATTTTATTATGGACTTTGATACAACTTTGATCTGGTATGCTCCATTCCATTTAATTTCATTTGTTACTTTTCTCCACAACAACATGGTAAAGTAAGGGGTGAACCGTCATTTTTACAAACATAACCATTCTTCGAGCCCCTTAATCTCTAAGACAGTACTTCAAAACAACTTGGGCGGCAATCTGTTAAAGTTATTGAAGGACACCTGCCTGTGTGAACACTTTGCGCCTCCGGTCAGGGATACAAGGGAACCCATAGGTCCTCTGTTTGGGAAGAGGACACAGATCACAATTTCTGATCTAAAATTCTCTCCCCAGCTGCCGCTAATAGGCTAATACCACAATTATTGATTTCGAAAATGTGTGTAACAACATTTAGTTTCTCTGCATACCTCTAAACATTGGGGGGGGGGATATTATGTTTCCCCCACAAAAATATTGAGAGGGATATGTCTCCCTGTCCCCCGTGATAGCCGTCTATGCTTTAAAAAGTATTAATAGTGATGAGGGGAAAATCATCGTCAGGTAGGCCCCCATAACACTTAAAGAGCGTAAGTGTACCTTCCCCTCAAACGGACGTTATGTGTGCTTGTGAAAATTCTGGAAAGAATGGAAAGTTCCTAACTCATTTACTGTATAAATAAATTTGGTCAATTTGATCCAAAAATGTGTCAGAAGGGAAATGACCCAAATTATTGGGTCCAAAAATGATCCAAATAAGGCTTCATTTGACCAAAATATGGTTAAAATTTGACCTCAAAATGCAAAATTTTGATTCAGTTTTCTCGTGACCTATGGTCTTTTAGAGTGCACAAAAAACAATTACTGTAGCTTATAGAACATCAGGTTAGCAGTATGAAAAGGCAAGTGTGTTGGAAACTCTTTTTACAGGGCTTGTCAAGACCCCCCCCCCCCTCCACCCGAAATAAAGGGACAAGAATAGAGAAAAAAGAAACACTCTGATCCCACACAGCAACTGGAAATTAAACAACAGACGAACCATAAACAGAACACAAATAATATATATAACAAATAATATAAAAGTTCGAAAGATGATTCTGTGGGCCTATTTTTAAATCTTTTCCCAGCTTGCCAGTTTGCCCTTTTCAATGAAGGGATATTTTTTGATCTGCGGGGGCCCGCTTACGTTATCATGAACAGCTGAAGAACAAGTTGATATCGTTTATCAAGTTAAAATGATTGCAATCGTCTGATTACCTGTTTTCGACTGGTTGTCTCTGTGGATTTGGATATAGACTTTGCTCCATCTATCAAAATGCTACATTTATGTTCAGATATGAAAAAAAAACATAATGTGACTCACTTTAAGATACGCAGAGAGGAGATCTTCAGCTGGGACGCTTTTTAGACATTCGACGAGCTCCAATGTATCTGACGTCACGCAATTTAATGATTTCCCAAGGGCGAAGGATTCTTCCATTTCCAAAGGAGGATTACTACGGTAGCTCCAGGCCGCCATAGCTGTTCCACTCTTAAAAAAGAATGGGAAAGAAGGTTTATCATTAGATCTTAATTAAATATGGGACGATTGCTTTTAAAGTCAATGCCTATGAGATATCTCCCACGGCAGGTGAAAACTGAAACCACACCCAAATGGGGGAGGGGCAACCCCGAAGGACAACAGATTGTTCACTTGTATGGATTACCTATAATTCGCATTTTGCATTTTATGAAGACTTGTTCACGGTGGTAGCCATTAATATCATTGGTTTGCCAATATCCCTTGTAATTATTTTGTCTTTACAAAGACCCACAGATATAGATGTGGCCTAACGGAATGACGTTATTTACAAATTTCTTTTACAGAGTTAAGGTTTAAAGTCAAAACTGTCAGCAAATAAGAGGTTTTACGGCCGTACAATTTTGTTAGAACTTTGAAGTCCCCACTTTTTCGTAGCTCCACCACAGTGTAATGGAACCCTGTCAGGCTATCAATTCCATGAGTCATGCGCCAAGAGTACTGTATAAAAACTCAAGTGTAAGATATTTTTCATGATGACGTACCTGAACTAAAATTGGTTTGTAGTGTATGGTTCAAGTCCACACTGTTCAGCACAAAGTCAGCATATTTAAACATACACCAGAAAGGCGAAGGAGCTATTTTATCATACAATCACACAAAAATGTGTTGAATTAACAATAAGGCAAAGGCATTTTTGGTCGATTTGATACACTCAAGATATCAGATTGACAATGGCAGATCCAGGCGTCGAACACAGGGGACTTTTGTCGGCTAGAATTTTCAGGACAAAATTACATTAACTTATCAGAGGAATTTATTTCGTCATGATTTTTTAGAAGTTTATGTCCAAAGTGCTTACTGCAAACTGTGTACTTTTTCAAAAATGATTCAAAAGATATTCCACACCAAGTGAAGTAGGCCTGCCCGGCGGAGTAGACTCTGTTTGCTTTACCAAACAAACTGACTGAACGAAAACTATGTCGTACAGGGTGCTCGACAGGCAAAAAGGGAAGATATTAAAATCCTCACAGAACCACTTCTCAGGCGCTATACCCGCCGTTCATATAGGAACTTCCACTTCATATTTCACCACGAAGAAATAAGTTCTGGACTCCGCGACTTATGGACAAACAAAGACCTCATCAATTTAAGTGCTAATTGAAGTTCTAAATAAAGGAATTGACTGTTCCAACCTGTAGTATGGCTCGTTCAAATAAATGTCGACTGTATCTGGATAATCGAAGAAAGTCGACACTTCCGGCTCCGGCACTTTCGCCAAAAATGGTCACACTTGTTTTGTTTCCGCCAAAAGCTGAAAGAATTACAAATTCAAAATATGACGCTTTAAATGTCCATCTAAAATTATTCTGTAACCTGAATTACTGTGGTATGTTGTAAATGTTAGTTGATCGGGGAGAAAACAGGGGAAACTGTTTTGTCACGTTCAATGACGGGTGTTTGGTACTAATTTTATTCACTGCCACGATTTTACTTGAGGTATTGTTTCGCTACATTTTAAAGCAATGTACCTACAGTTTGGCATACTTTTAAAATATTTCTTCTATGTCCGGCAGGTAAAACTATGGGCAGGTTGTGGAGTTTTACTATTATACCATACACTTGATTTTGATTAGTTAAAGTTCTGTCAATATGTAAATGTCATACCTTTTTCATGTAGTATAAAAAAGAAAAACTTTAAAAATATTACAAAAACCCACAAATTCCAATCAAAATTCATCAAGAGGTGGACAATTGAAATATTTTCCTTCACATAGAGTATGGATAAGCAGGAGCTACATATGCAAATTCATGACGCAAAAGGAAGCCGAGGACTCCCACGATGTCTTATTTTATCCTTTGTTTGTTTAAGCTTCCTTCCAAAGACAGTTGTAATGTTGGTGTGCCCTCGGAGCTTTATTTCGAAAGTAGTTGTTGAATTGCCATATGCTCACATAACACACCACAATATTAACTGTATAGTTAGTACCAAACAGATACTTCTATCTGATAAACAAACACAAGACTGTGCAACTCATTGCATCATTGTTTTTGAATAGCTAGTGAGAACTCTCAAAAGTTAAAAAAAATTTGAAGAGGTCTGTCACACGAGCAATGAAAGATATTCCAACAGTAACAATGGATTTTTTTTACAGGAATCTTCATATGTCACGGTACTGTAAATAACTGTTTTGGTTTAATGACCGAAGACCTTTAAATAAAATAACCTTACTTTGGAATTCAAGTGTGCATTCGACGTAAGCTATGAAGTGACGAGTAATCTTAAGTAGTTTTTAAAGATTTGAATCTATATTTGCATGCTAACCTTCAATATTTGCTCTAATCCACTTCAAAGCTTCCGCTTGATCAAAGAAACCATAGTTTCCTCGGGATGAGTCGTCACCTACAAAATGGCACATATAACATATATTGATGGATAAGTAAATAAAGGAATTAATTAATAAGTACCTTTTTTAATTCAATACTTTTCATTTAAAGCAAAGATGGGCTAATACAACAGAAACAGAATGCTATGAAAGGTTTTTAATAAAGAGTCAAGCAGTTACTTTACCATTTTATGAGTCTTTGACCAACTACAGATTCAAGACAAGCTTCACTGCTAGCTTTTTGTAACACATAGGGGTTAAGAACTGTTTGTGTCCGATTTTTCAAATAATTTTTCGAAAGAATAACGCATTCAAAATGCCTCTGAAAAAGGTGGCTCTTTGGCTTGTTCTTGTCATATGAATCAATTGGAGATATAAATAAATCAAATCAATCAACATAACTTGTAAACAAATGTAGGTCTACTCATCCGTCTTCTACACTCCAATGCCCTAGCACTTAATGCAAAGCCACGGATCTAAGTTCTTACCTGTCGACAGAAATCCAAATACATTGAGACGGTAGTTGATTACGACAACTATGACGTCCTCGAAGGCCGCAAGGGAAATACCGGAATAATCCTCTACATTACCCGACCCAGCTAGATAAGAACCACCGTGTATATAGACCATTACTGAAGCATTCGTCGGCTGAAAATAAAAACGAATTTGGTTGAAGAAAATGTCACTTTAGTTTACTTAAAGCATTAAACAGATTCACCGTAATGAATGCAACTTTCAACCTTTTTGATTTTCAAGACAAAGTCAGTTTGAACATAGAAGTGCTATGATCAACAGTAAGCCTTGGTGAATGTAAAATATAAGTGAAAGTTGTGACTCTATATTCTTTTAAGTGCTCTACGGCTATCTTTGAGTGGACTTTGTTGACCTGTCGAAAACGGATTCGTATACATGGGACAGGAGCGGAACAGGGAGAGAACGCAAGACGGAAGAAGGTCACAGTAGGCTATTAGGCTGTTCACGGTTACGTCACTGGTTGGCATTGGTTGGCACAGAGCATGCGCAAACGCACATGCGTGTATTTTAGGTGTTGCGCGTGTAAACGCTTGTGCGATTTCACGCAGAAAGTAGACGAATTGAAATCTACTTTGTATTGTGACGACAGCGTAAGCGCGCCCTATTAACTCTTTAACCGACACACAGTGACGTCTTTGTTTGTAAACACTGAATGAGTCTATAGAAACGGAACCCAAAGGCTACGAATTAAAAACAAAATACTACCCAGCAAATAAGTGCTTCCATCTATTCAAATTATTTATCAATTTGACTAAGTCTATTACAAAATGTAAAATGTTTCCATTTATAAACTTAGTTAAAAAACAGAATATTGCTTAGACGTCTTGGAAAGTCATGTCTTGTTTTGCAAAGCATGTGTAATACTCATCTCGTTCTGTATCAATTTGTTGCCGATCACATAATAAAAAAAAAAGAGACAAAAGCTTCACCAGGTCTACAAAAACAAGAATATTTTAAGTAAAGCAATCTGCATCGGCAGCACGTAAGTGACTTCCCAATTGACTGCCCAATCTGCTATTTAAAGTGAATAAATAAAGTGTATGTTTCCTTATGTTCCTTCGGTGGGACACGTTAAGTCAGTCTTATTAAATATTTCATCAATTTCTCACTCTCTGCTTCCACCGAGAGAATTTAGTTATCCAAGGCAACCGTTTCACACTATTTTTTAACATTTCTGAAGCACGAAAGCTTAACAGAATCTGACACTTTCCCGGAGCATTCTGAAAACTTTTTAACACGCAGCTTTGACAACGCACTAATTACGTTCTGGTAAATTAAATCTCAAAAAAAAAAATACGTAAAATAAAAAATAAAAAAAACATAAAAAAGGTACATAAGTTTGTGAAAACTGAATGCAAAATTTGCCAGAATACCTTTTTTGTGTTAAGCAGAAATACTGCCTAGCTAGCGCTCTCTTTTTATGTATTTATATCCGACATTACGTTCAACAAATGGAAGAAAACGTGCAACGCTCCTGCATTGATTTGAATGACAGAATGTTGAACTGAATTTGAAATTTGAAAAATATTAATGGTGATCGTTTTTCTTTAATGTTATAATTCAGGCCTTGAAGAGCCTACCACGAATTTTGGAGAAGCAGGCGGTTTACCAACTCAACATTTTAGATGAAATTTGGTTTCTTTTGAAAGGCCAGTTCAGATGGGAAAACAATAGATAATTCTTTAATGAGCAACCCACATACTTTGACCCTGCTAGACCGGGGAATGAACCCGAACCTCCCAGTTGCTAAGCTTCATCGCTTCAGATGCCACCGCTTTTATCCAATCGGCCGCAGCGCCGGTTAAAATAATGAAAGGCGCACGAGACACTTTTCCTGGTGGCATGAGTCATTTACACCCATCAAAAATCCCTTACCTTCTTAGAAAATTGCCCAATTGGCTGCTAAAATCTGCTTGAGAAATAACGGACTTCATCCAACCAACCCCCCACCCCTCACTGCAGAACCATAAGTCTGTGAAAACAATATTTGTATTATGTTACAGAAATACTGTAGTCGGGCACGAAGCGCACTGTCTCGGAAGAATTCCTATGACGGGCTAACGCTAACCCTAATCCCTAACCTTAACAAAGGTTACATACAATACAATACCATCAGCTGATTCAGCCAATCAGGAAATACCTAACGAGACAGTAAGCATCAGCTGCTGTAGTCTACAATTCCACAATGTTTTATGAATGTTGTTAATGATATGATTAACTGTACATAACTGTATATGACTAGTTTGCCCTCTTCTGGTGCGATTCAACAAAACGATATGTTCATTTAAAGGGGAAATGCAGTCGTCCCAATTTGAATGAGTGTATTCCGTCACACTAATTCAGGAATGGCTCCTATCAATCATGTGAAAAGATTTCTGTTACTTATTTCTTAAATTTATGCTTTATGCTGAATAACTCCTTGGTTAACCTTCAGTATTTAATAATATTTTAAAACAGGAACATTATGATAAATACTTTTGAGAGAAACAAGAGAAGATTTGTGAGATTAACAAACTTTGGAGAGTAAAACTTAGGGCGACTTCCTTCTCCCGTTAACATGCATTTTTGGACCGATGTAATTTTGGTAGCGGCACGCATCATACCGTTTAATATTTATACATTTAAATGCATGCAATTCTTCTTTAAATGCCATTTGAATGACCTAAAACTATGTAGTGTTCCATAAAGAGCATTTAATCTTCTTTTAAAAGCAGCCGAGATAAGTTTACATTCAATATGCACTTTAACTACCTTTGGATTTGGCGCAAAGATATTCAGATAAAGACAATCCTCACTGATGGTCGGCTTATACCAGATCCGCCATGGATCTCTCTGTGACTGCATACAGGAGGGCCTGTAGTACGATGCATTCCAATCCCCATCCCAAGGTTCTTTAGGCTCTGGAGTTGAAAAGCGTCTGGGTGGTTCTGCATATGGGACACCCTGATTAAGGAACAGTAAAATCTTTATTCGTAGATTCATTCAAAGTGCTAAATCGGTAGGAGGGATTTGCTAGTTGATTTTTTCAATAAAAAGGAAAATAAATAAATAAAAAAAAAACCCCAGCAAAATGGAACAGATGATGACTCAAGTATTTCATTTTATTCTAACCGAGCAAATTAAATGTTAACTAGTATTAAACTTTAAAAATACTCCTTTTAAGAGTTGCGTTAGCTAACCTGATACTTTGATATGCATGCTGTTGTTACCTCTCCTTCCGGTTTTACTATTAATGTTTCTCTTTATGTCTTTGCTGTCTTTAGGAGGTATTTGGAACACAAGGTGTAAGAAACTTAAAGCATTTCTGCATAATTGAAAGACGACGATTTCATTGTATTTTCCAAATTTTTCAGTTACAAAATACCATTGACATGTTTAATCTACTCCATTGTATTTTCATCGTAATTGTTAGTATTTACAATTTCTGCGAGTCAAGATATGACCAATGAAAACGTCCTCCTTTTTTAGCTTCGTATTATTTATCCTTTTTTAATAGATGCAGGAGGCCTCCTGTAAATATCAAATGGTCAATTTTAATTTTTCATAGTTTTTGTGTGAAACACAATGTTAGTATACTGTTTTCATGTTTTCAGACGTTTTTGTACTGAGGAAAACAAATGAAAATTCACACTACTGAATAGAAACTTCCTCCATGGTCCCTGATTCATGTCTTGAACATCTGAACACACTCGACGTTGCTTTCCTTTATTAAAATAATTAACGAATTTTGTATCTTGTTTCAAATTGGAACCAGTGTCATAATCTAAAATAAAATCATCTGAATAAAACCTCCCAAA
Source organism: Holothuria glaberrima (assembly GCA_009936505.3). Lineage (NCBI taxonomy): Eukaryota > Metazoa > Echinodermata > Holothuroidea > Aspidochirotida > Holothuriidae > Holothuria > Holothuria glaberrima. The sequence goes on along the minus strand of WURT03023947.1, from coordinate 9,620 downwards.
CTTTTCACAAAATGTTTTGGAAGAAACAGGCTTACTTTAATTATTATCTCAGCTTTTTTAATTTTACAAGAAATTTAGGTAAAATTAATTAGGCTGTAACCTTAGTAATGCTTTATGCTTTTAAGGTGAAATTTGGACAATTAGTCAAGTTTCATTATATTCTCTTCCTCAAGCTCTCCTGAGAAATATGTAGACCTCTGAATAAAGTTTGATTACTTTCACTTATGTTTGAGATCTTAGATCTGAACACTTGTTTAATAAGTTTATTTTGTTTCTTACCTTAAAAACATCTAATAGTGTAGATTTACCGTCCTCATTGAAATCAACGGTCTCTCCAAAGAGTCTACCTTGTTGGACTATGGCGTAAGGAACTGCTTCAGCAGTACACAATAGCCACATTAGAAAGCTCAGTATCAGAAACAAACGAAACATTATGCAACGTCCCATTAGCTTTGCCTTCCTTCTCAATATGTGGATGGGTCTAAAGTTGTTAGGCTACCAGAACTTTTCACGTGATACAGATTCTGCAGCTTGGACTGGAGGCACAGCTGGTAGATATTTTAAAGTTTTGTTTGTTGAGCAGAGTCTCAGCTATTTTCATCCTTAAAACAAATATTCTCATCTTGATCATGTTAAACATATCTTCCTTCGACAAAAGGTGTGCTATTAATAATACGATTTGTGAAGTGCGAAAAGATAATTAAATCATAAAGTAACGTTTGCAGTTGTTAAATATCAGACTTTGCCTTCTTAAAACAATTCACTTTAGCCCATCAAACAAGTTTTATGACCCATTCTTGCCCAAAGCTTAAAAGAAGTGCAAATTACTGAGTCACTCACCGCATGCAATAGGGAACAGAGGGCGGCATACGTTTTCCACAACAGAGATTTATATTGACAGAAAATTGCACAGTACTACATGTGTCGGCCTAAATGAATACAAGTTGAGAATTAGAGCTCACAGAGAAAGGAATCTCAGGAAAAACAATTATATGCTTACGTTCACTTGTTTATTCATTTGACGTATTCTCAATGTTACATTATTAACAAGATTGTGCGAAAGATCTTTATTAAATCCTTACGGACGATGATCTCTTTAGAAAACCGGTTCTGAAATTTTCTAGAGCTCAAAATTTCAAAAATTATTTGCACTTTTAAAGTTTTGTTTGTTTACGTAATTACCCGCGTGGGCTGTTATACCACATGTGTGTATACCCCAGAACACACATTCTCAAATGAAAAGGTGCTTCATAAAGCGCAAATGCGCATTTGTCATAAAGCGCAAATGCGCATTTGTAATATAACATGGTGATTTATATACCACTTCAGGCTTAGTAACAGGTACAAACAATTTGTCATTTATAGAGAGGGAGAGTCATTATCAAATATTGAAGGGAATGAGAAGCCTCCCTATAACCAGTTTGAAGAATGAGCTCAAGCATAATATGGATCTCCTCTTTCTTCCCAAACAAGAAACTTTCAGGATGCTTTCAAATCTCAATTATTGCGTATTATTTTTAAAACCGAAAGAAACATTCTCGTTCAGATCTCAATTACTGCTCATTACTTTAAAAACAAAGAGACGTTCTGCATGATCTGCATTATATTTTTGATATGTGAAAGGGAATTTGATCTAATCATTCCTACAAAAATTCCATAACCTTCCAATGCAAAGTTTTTTTACGTAAATAGCAGATGAGCTTACTACATTATTTTGCCCAAAGTTTCAAGTTTCAATTTCATTTTCTACTTTCCACACACAAAAAGTTTTGGACATTACAATAATATTATACATGAAAGTACTAATATGTATAGCAATGCACAGAAAATTTAGCAAGCATGTTGATATCAAGTCTTAACAATAATGATCAATTGACAATAAGATGTAGTTTTGCGATTTAGCACTGAATGGAACATGTTCTTGATGTTAAAGGCATTTTCCAGAGACAAAATTCAGTTAGTTTATAAAACGCAAAAATATTTTTTCTTTTAGGAGGTGAAAACGACATCTCAATAGCTTGCGACGTTTGGAAGATACAAATTTTCAAAGAAGTGCAATTTTTTCTCAAGATAAGTGCAGTATGGGAAATCTGCGATGTCATCGCGGCATATTAATTTGACATAGTATTAAATTTCTTTATGATATTAATGCCACTGTAAGGAATATTTAGCAACTTTGTTTGTTATGCCCTACATATGGTGTAGATTTGTGCTAAAGCTACATAGAAACATAATTTCAAACATTCCAATAGTATCAAATTTCAAGGACAAACTAGACATTCAATTATAAAGATAAACAAAGGGAATCTGAGGTTATGTGCCCACTTTACATAACAATCTGTGACCTTGATGAGAATTGGAGGTATTTTTTATTTAATATGAGATTTAATATGAGATATCTGGTGTTAGGAGGAGAGTATTGCTACGCGGTTTGGAGGGCACGAATTGGAAAATTGTACTCTTTCACATGAGACCCATGTGAAATGCCACTGCAAAATACCTTTAAGGACAGAGAAAGTATGTAAAACCATTGCCACCACAATTTTGTTTGATATTTTCAAAATCAATCTTTTTCTGGACTGTTGTCTACAATTTTCAGTTTCAAACTTCAAGGCAAATTGGATCTCTGTTGAATTACTACAATTGTGGATACCAATCCCATAAACACTCCATCTTTTCAAACATTGCAACTCACATCCTACCGATCACTTACTTAAGTTGAGGGTACTTTCGCGAACTTTATACTTAGTTCTAAGAAGCCTTTATGATGTAAATCTGAAAATAAAATAAAAAAATATCAACCTCTGGATCTATCCCTTTGGTCATCAAATTTGTAACGACTCCTGCTCGTTTAACTTGTGTACTCCTTATTTGTAATATTAAGCCACAGGAACTCAAAGTCCATGGAAAAACAATCTGTCCGTATCGTCGTATATGCTGAAACGAACTCTTAACCACTTGATGTTTCACTATGTTTACTAGTGAGAGCCATGCAGTAAGGAGCACCGAGGTGTGAAACGGTCGCGTTCAACAGGAAGCGAAATTTTTTTCCTAGGACGAATTAGGGCGATTTTCAGAAATTTTCATTGAAAACATGAATACTGAAAAATGATACTCAGGTTAGGATAAAGGTAAGGGTTAAGGTAAAAATGAAATTGCGCCCAATCGTCCCGGGAAAAAAACCACGCGGACAGGAAATATTCTAGCCAATTGCAAGCTGTTGAATTTTTATACTGCTTCCCAAGTTCTGCAGAGGTGAATTTTACAGCTGTACTCTATATACGTACTTATGTTTGTGTAGGCCACTGTAAAAGTTTTGTTTAATTATCGTCAGATGAAACACTTTCTGACAAGTAGAGTATTAGACTGGACTGCAATTAGTTGCTACTTAGTTACTGGTGCAAAATAACTTTCATACAAGAAATAAAAAAGGAATATTGAGAAGACGGGTTAACAGGATGTTGTTTTTGTTTTGTTTTATTTTGTATTTTTTATTTTTTTGATCGAATGTAGGTCTTTGATCATGACCCTACTTTTTGGCCCAACGTTTAAGATGTAGTTTTTGCACGATCAAAAAACCCGGCTTGTGTTGGAAGCTGAGTGAGTTGTAGGCTGTGAGGTTCAATTAAATCCCAGTCCAATCGTATGTGCTTCTTTGCTTTAGGCGGGTATTGTCAGTTTAAAAGGTAAATGCGGAAAAGAAGACTGCCGATATTATATAAAACAGAAAGTTGACCGTGCTAACCCTCAGAGGGGTAAACTACCGAACTTCCATTTACCTTTCCCAGGGGCGGATTCAGGATTTCAATATAGGGGGCTATCTTCATGAGGACAAAGTTTTCACCTGCGAGCGTGAAATGTACAAAGCCTTGATAGAGGGGATCTAGAAAAAACTTAAAATTTAGACAATTAAATGACATTTCAAGGCATCTGGCAATCAAAATAGATATTCATATTCTTCAGCAGTTTTGGGACTGTCTCAAAAAATAATAGAAAGTACCTGTGTCAAAAAGGGGGACGGCTGGGGCCCCGACCTTAAAGCCCCCTCTGGATCCTCGTCTGAGCCCCGTACGCTCTTTTGATAGAGCATTTTTTTGTAAATTTAGTGTGTGGATCAGGTCAGTGCAGGGCCACTTCTACTTGAGAGTCAATATAAGCTGTGTAAAAGTTTAAACGATGCAAATCTACCTTTCACTTTAGCTCCAGCTAGCAATATGCATATTCATTATCAAAACAAACATACAGACGAGAAACAAGGTTTAAATATTGCTTGTTGATATGAAGGAATCAGAGGCATCACTACCGGGAGTGATGGTGCTACTCCCCAAAAATTTTCAAGGTGGCGTCCGTCGGGAGAAATTTTGCCAGCTGTCGGGAAAAAATGCCTTTTTCTTTGCAGTTCCCTGTCTTCGTTAGAAAAAAAATCTTTTATTTGGGGCTACAGAAGTTTCGGGAACTTTTTATGATCAATATGCCTTACTTAAAGGGAATCAGTGTCGGGTGCAAATATTGCATGGTTACATTAACCAGACACCTAACCGTTTCCAAATTTAAATGTATTGGCACTCTACTCTGTTTAGCAGGAAATTATTAAAAATAGTTGGGAAATTAATACAAAATTAGGAGTAATGTGTCAGTAGGTGATCTCTACTACGCTTCGTGAAGCCATGCCTTTTGAAGAAATCCAGCTGTCGAGAGAGTACAAGTACCGGGTCAATGCTCTCCTCCAGGTCTACGTATTAAGCGGGCGATCGGTGGTCCAAATACATAAATGTGTTTTAGCCTTAGTACACTCTTTTCAATTACAACTGTCTCTCTTTTTGTATGTACTAAACTCCTTTCGCTAGTCCTTTAGATTTTTCTTTTAGGTAAAGTAATCGTCCCTCCATCGTAGCTCAGCTTCATCCATTGATCCTAACATGGTAAAATGGAGTGTGTTCAGAAGTTTAAAATGAAAAAAAAAATCGAAATGAGATTTGATACAAAATTGATATTTTAAGGAAGTAAAATTGAATTAATGACACCGATTCCATGTAAAGGTACGATATTTGTTCACAGCTCCCAGGTTGAACTATCAGATACGTCGAAGGAGGATATATTTACATTTAACGAGGTTATTTATAGCTTCGTTACATGTGACGTCATTTATTTAAACAAATCGACCATGAAACGAGAGAAATACTTCAAATATGAGATTCTTTATAAGTGTGACAGCACAATTTAGTCTACTAAGCCTTGTTACCTGTGCCGTCATTTATTTAAACAAATCGACTAAGAAACGAAATTGTTTCCACTTCAAACATGAGATTGTTAACGCCTTTAACGCCATCGGTTCTCAAATGATGGGCCGCGACCTAAATGTAGGTCGACAGATGTTTTCTGATGGGTCACGACCCAAATATGGGTCGCGTGGGTACCGACCGATTTCTAGACTAGAAGAGGCGCCGTAGTAGCGTATTCTCGTCATGGATATTGTGCACACTATATAGTGTAATAAAACTTCAGACCTCGAACCTCCCCATCTCACCAGCTTGTACAGTGCATGTGTTCCTTGTGGTAGCCTTTTCGATTTTTTGTGGGTGATATCGGGGTCGTGGGTCGCGGGGGGGGGGGGTTACAGCGGATAGGCAGAAATGGGTCACAACCGAAAAGGTGTGAGAACCGGGGTTTTACGCAATCATAATTTTCCTTACATAATATATTATGTTTGGTAAATTGTGAGAACTTCGCACAGTTTAGATACAGTATCAGTCAATGGACTCAGACTTAAGCTAGCCAAGATTAAATTCACTACATTCTTGAGCCCGCCCATAAAATTAACCGTTATCTCGATAATCCAGTACCCATTGTATGACGTCGCTATATTCCTTTTATACAACATTGTCTTTTCAATTGGAATGTGTCTGTTTTGCAACTTCAGTATATTATAAATTACCGGTATCTGCGTTGGAGGCGAAAACACTTTAGAGGTGAGTGGGAAGGGGGTACGCAGGCTGAGCTTTCATTCCCAACACCAAAACAGCATAGAACAATTGCATTCGACGGAAAAAAGTAAAGAGATAATATTTGGAAGTGTATCATAATAACAGGACTCGGGTTAGGTGCCCGCCGACTGGCCGACTGGTCAATTCATATTTGAACCAATTATATAAAAGGAAAGTTAACTTTGAGCCTCTCTTCCAATGCCAGCAACTGTTTGAGTACCTTCCCTCAAAGAGCTTTATCATGTAATGACAATTCTCAGTGTTGTGAATACTGAAGACATGAGCTGGCGAGTCCTCTTCACACAGTCTATAAGTTTCGTGTGTTATGGAGATATGAAAGAATTGTCTCTGTGCCCAGCCATTCATCTGGTCTTAATTTCACTGTTCTGCACATTTTATTGACCAATTGGAATGTCATTAAGTAGTTTTCACAGATATGGTTTGCCTACGTTCTCCCTGTCATTACACTCAAAATGCGCAGATTAATTACAGAATTTTGTGGACAGAATTGGCAGTGTATTTTTAAGCAACAAAGAATGTCCCTTAAAAACATAATGCATGACAGTCACTGCAGGAAGATTATCTATAGAGGAAACAGTGGTACACTTGTAAGATCACAAGGCCGTGACAGCAGCCTGGAGAGCGCAAGAAGTTATTCCTTCTGCTTATCGATGCACTAAAAAGCAATGATAGCTCGGTGTGCCAAAGCCCAACGAAGGTCGCTGGGTAGGCCAACACGAAGACAGATTGCTTCAGGTGGGGTAGAACAGCCTTGGCAGTAAATAAAGGAAGACATGATTGCTCAACTAGTGTTAAAATATTCAGCAGATACTTATCCAGGTTCGACAGAGGGAAGAAATGCTTGCAAAACTAGCACTTTTATTACTGTTTTAGAAAGTGTGCATACAACGTTGTGGTCCTACCGCTATGTATACAGGACACATGCAACTGCATTTACCACCAATCATGATCAATTGTCGAATATTGTAAGGGAGGCTCATATATTTACCCAGGCCTTGCAAAACAAGAAAGGAACATCCTATAGTGAAAACATATCCCTTGTATTAATCTATAGGTCTAAATGGCCGATTGTTTGCAATTAGAAGTTACTTGGTAGAATTTTATCGTTAGGATGATGATTTTACCTTGTTTATGTATGCTTTCAAACATGCTTCAATTGAAGTATATTTTCTTTTTTACCCATAATACATATTTTTAAAATTTACACTGGATTGAATATACGAAAATCTTTTTTATGTAAATTAGCTATGAAGTCAAAATATAATTAAGTATTTTATTATTTACATTTTCCGAAGTAAATCAAAGTGAAATCTCTGTCGAGACACCCATTCTTGCAAATCTGGAAAGCTTTCAACACTTTTGTGAGATGCACAACACTCATGCCGCAAAATGCGAAAATAGTCTGTAGTCCCAATCAAAGTACTTCACTTAAGAACTATACAATCATTGATAAATTCTATGCTCTCTTGACATTCAGCATTTGGGGCTATACATAGTCGAATAAAGTTATTAAATTTAGCTTACGTGTGACTAACATGGGTGAAAAAGTATTGGAAAATTAGGCTGGGAGGAACGAGAATGGGCCCGAATGATGTCGATAGCTGGGCAGCTAAAGGCACTATCTCCATAGATTGGAAGGAATGATAGAAAAAAATCGGCGCTTGAATTATTTTCCTGTGACCAATCAATATATTCTTGTTTTACAGCGTTTTCTGTCAGCTCATTCGTAAAATCTAAGGTGAAAAGGAGAACGTCACTTGTTATCTGGGGGGACAAAAAGAGGACGTTTGAAACTAAGCCGTTTTAACACTGCTGATGAACAAAAATCGAAGAAAGAGCATTGTATTAAGTCTCTGAGGGTTAATTGCCACTTCCCGAGAGTATCTTTACTTGCTTGGTTTAGTTGCAGAATCGTTATATCACCTTAGCAAGAATTTGAAAAAAGGGGAAATAGGTTGAGCCATCTATCCTAATGATAGTTTTGGGCTCCTTGTTCAGCCCACATTCAGTATTGTAAACTGGAAACTTTTGTCTTTCTTCCGTCGATTACCAAACGTTAAACGAATCATAATATTAAAACAAACGACCTAAACGAGTGGATGTTGAAAACTGAATGGGAATGATCGTCCGAAACATGACCTCACCACGGGTCTGTAAACAAGCATTGTTACTGTAGCAGATGGCTGCTTTGTATACAGTCTCTAACCGTTTCCCTGTAATGTATACATAATTTGCATTAGCTTAGTTTAGTAGAACCCTTGGTTCCAGGGCAATTCCTCTGGAAAAATGCCCCCTGGACGACGCATCCCCTCGGGACAATTCCCACACGGACAATTTTCTCCAGGCAATTCCCGACCAGTTGCAATTTTCTGGTGCGGTAGATGGAATGAAGAGAGGTAATTGTCATGGTTGGGAATTTTCATTGATGAAATTGTCCAGAAATGGAATTGTCCAGGGCGAATTATCCCAAGGGAGCTGTCCAAGCGATAATTGTCCCAGTGGGAGTTGTCCTGTTGCATACATCCTTACCTAGAACACTTTCGTGGTAGAGAATCAGTGATTTCAAATGTAAAATGTAAACGGTATTTTAAGCAAAGACAAAAGTTTTAGATGGGGACCTTGAAGTGCTTTCTGTGACATGCCTCTCCTTGGTGAAAAAGAAAATTAGTAGGTGAATTTTCAAAATTATTTCTACTTATAAATGCAGTTTCCATAGCCTTCACTGAAAGTGACAAAAATAACTTGAAGAAAGCAATGCTTTGATTGTAATATGATACTTACGAAGTCAAAATTGGCTCGGTAAACAAATGGTGAGTCTTCCCTGTTAATATAATTCGGTTAATAAATAGGCACAGTCAGGGTGCCTTCATCTTTGTTCAATCCAATCAAAATGGGGCTTTTTTTTAAAGTCACCGTTATGGAGCAAAACATCCGGGGACTCGTCAAGGAAGACGCCGTCAAGATTGGGTGTCCAAACATGTCCACCCTGGAGCAAAAGATGTGAAAATTTTCTGTTATTTCGGAAAACAGTTAAGACATCACTCTACACCCAGTTATTGGCACGTTTTTTTTTTCAAACAATCTTCAAAGTGAAAGTGCACTTCTCTATAAACAAATTTGAAATGACCAGTGTGTTACTAACGAGAGAAATTTGGCCTCGAAGATGAACTGATAAAGGAATGTTTTCTTTAAACTACTTGCCAAGGTGTTGGTCTACTAATTCAGTAAATTTTAAGAGTTTGGGGTTTACCACTTCACAGGATTTCCACAGGAATCGCTAGTGAGTAACTAATGAAGTAATTGTGAGGAATTTTGAAATTACTTACTACAAAAAGACAAATGCAGCACCTACATTTATTAGATTCTCCAAAAATCCCTAGAGGGTAGACATCTCTGAGAATCTAATAGTAAAAGGAATTTATCCCCTGCTACCGTATTTTGCCTATTAAATTAACATTTTATACCTCCAAATGTGCTTCATGTAACTTCTGACCACATCCTTGGTCTAGCGGTAGAGCATCCGCCTCTCACGCGGGAAGCCTGGGTTCGATTCCCAGGTCGAGTCATACCAAAGACTTTAAAAATGGAACCTTCTGCTGTTGTGCGTGATGCTCC
>WURT03023936.1:0-15661 GCA_009936505.3 Holothuria glaberrima | reverse complement strand
GGAAAATCTGGCTGAGGTGAAAAGAAGTTGACTCCACCGGGATTTGAACTCGGGACCTCTCGCTTGCTAGTGCGGACGCTCTAACCACTGAGCTATGAAGCCAAGATGGTTCAGAATTTATTTCAACTTGCAGACACTCAAGAAGATTTCTACTTAACCTGTAGTGTTCAACTATGTCATTCCACTTTGTTTAATTTTGTGTTTGCTTTGTGTTTGCTTTGTCTTGTGCTACCTCTCACGACAAAATTGCACTGAAGTATGCATTGTACTGTGTGCTTGCTGAGGTCTTATGACTGGCTGACTGTTGACTCGGCTTATTCAGATTGTTTGTTGTATATCATTCGTAATGTTAACCGCCTGATGATCGGTTCTTTCCCGTGAAACTTAAGTAACGGAATAAATATGATTACCTGTTAATCGGGCTTACTTGTAGTCATTTCTATATTACTCTACAGCTATTGTCGTATTGAGCACTCTACTATGCCATTGGTGTGCACCGTATTCATTATTCTATATATATATATATATGTATATGTATATATATATGTAGTGGAATCTTGTTGTTTTGGTGGAGGTCAAAAGATATTTAGCTTCCTGCATGCTGTAAGCAGAATATATTCAGGAGAGACACGTTGATGCATATCATACCTTCAGCAGATGACTGCTTGATATTTTGTAGTTGAACTATAATGTATGGTAGATGTCAAAGGCCATGTAATGTCACCAGAGGTCAAAGTTTGGAAAACTAGTAACCCCCAATATCTCAAGGTAGGAAGCCTGACTACTTTTCACCCTTGGTTATTGATTCCTTGACGTAGTGAGAGGAATCTATGCGATGGTGATGTTGTGTGTGTGTTTGCGTGTAAGTGTGTGTATGCACTCACAAACATGTCCTTAGCGGGTATCGAGGCAGCGGCATGAGCTCCACTCATGCACGTCTTGCGTAGCTCACACGCGGCTCGAAACTGGCGTAGCTGCCGAAAATTCGGCCACTGCACTGAGAAGTCACGTGCGGCTGCACTGCCTGCCTTGGAACACAGCCCGCCCTTAAGCACGCAGCTCACCTCGCCTACTTCGCGGGCAGCTTCGCTGCTTTGCAATTCCCCTTGCATTCCCTATCGCGTCATTTCCTAGTACCCGGCAAGGCATTGGATGTGCGTATGTGTTTGTGTGTGTATGTATGTGACGTTTGGCTTGTAAACACTCTATCTCAAGAACAGTAAATTCAATGGATCTCATATTTTTACATGTAGTTACCCCTTATTGAGTAGATGATCCCTATTTTGTTTGGTGAAGGTCAAAGGTCATTTGGGGTCACCAGAGGTCAGAAGGTCAAAATCTTGTAAACACTATATCTCCAGAACAATAACTGTGAGGGATCTCATACTTAGCAGGTGGACTGCCCATATTGAGTAGATGATCCTTATTGTTTTTGATGGAGGTCAAAGGTCATTTGGGGTCACTAGAGGTCAAAAGGTCAAAATCTTGTAAACACTATATCTCAAGGAGCATTACTGTGACCGATCTCATACTTAGCATGTGGATTGCCAATATTAAGTAGCTGATCCCTGTTGTTTTTTCTGTTGTTTTTTTGTGGAGGTCAAAGGTCATTTGAGGTCACCAGAGGACTAAAGGTCAAAATCTTGCAAACACGATATCTCCAGAAGGGTAACTGAGAGATCTCATACTTAGCATGTGGATTGCCCATATTGAGTAGATGATCCCAACTGTTTTTTGTAAAGGTCAAATGTCGTTTGGGGTCACCAGAGGTCAAAAGGTCAAAACCGTACTTATTAACATGATATCTCAAGTAGGATTTCTGTGAGGGATCTCATGCGAGCCATGTGGTTGATTCATGTTTGTTACAATATATACACATGTCAAGTCAAGGAATCTCTAATCGTTTTGGCTTTCTGGTTGAGATATGTCATATTGAGTTGGTCAACAATTTCATTTTTGTTAAAGGCTAAATACCATCTGAGATTACCAAAGGTCAAAATTCTGAAATCCTTTTATTTCAGGGTAGAAAGTGTTGATCCTTTTCATACTCAGTATGTAGATGTGTCATATTCAGTATGCTTTCAATACAGAATGTTTCAATGCAGGCTCGACATATGAATCGTGTCTACATATTATACTTAGTATTTAGTATTAGAATGTTTTATGTACTAGTGCCAAGATGTACATTGTTTTGGTGATAGCTGTCAGTTGGGAAGACCAGAGGTCTAAATCTGAAAAGGTTCCAGGATATTTGCAAGCTTCCTCTCACAAACATATGGCACATGATTGCATCTTTGGATGTTGGTGGGGGATAGTAGTACTGTAAATAATTCAGTGGCATTATTATCTTTGTCACTCTTTAGGTTGTGATGGTGTCATTCAGAGTCCAAATGAACTTATTCAGAGTCCTGGATATGAAATGGATGGTTATGGGCCTCTTACATCGTGTTTGAAGGTTGTACTCAACTCAGATGGCTGTATAAGCCTCTTCTTTGCGGACATTGATTTGGAGCCAAGGAACGAAACAACAGGAGAATGTCAGGACTTTATAGAGGTAAACTAGCAGTCGCAATAGTTTAAAGGGAAAGCAGCCATGATGATATCAGTTGCATTTGATGTATTATGTATACAACATAAAGACTGTCGCCCACCTGAGTAAAGAGTTAGTCTTAGTATCGTTAGGTTAGAACATGGTCACAAGCAGCTGTCTCCAATCCCATTGTCATGCCTTGAGAAATCAAGTAATGACATGCCTTGAGAAATCAAACTAATGACACGCCTTGAGAAATCAAGTAATGTTTGTAGAAAGTGAAAATTTCCTTCTTAAGTAATTATGTAGCTGTATACTTAAGGTTAGGTATTAATCCACTAGATAAAGTATTCTTATACTATTCACACTTAGTGCAAAATACACACCTAATGGCAAAAAATGAACGTTTGACTAGATTGGGTGTTAATATGCTTGTTAGGTATTAATGATTACTTTGGTATGGCAAAAATTCTTTTGTAGATACTAAAATAAGATATATATATAGACTCAGAAGTAAAATATTTATATCAGATGTAAGTTTGGTATTAATTTACTGTAAACAAGTGCAGCTACTTATCCACCCAAACAAACCCTCTTAATTGCAACTATTTTTTTTACAAAACCAAGGAAATTGGAATAAGCTCACATCAGTATGGGCCTCTATTAATTTGTCCCCCCCACCCCTCTGTTTATGTACTCTCCCTCACAATATCCATCTAAGTTGGTCCCAGTGATCTTTTTAGTCATTAGAGTTGTAGATTTAATTTCTTCCATAACCACTCAAGTTGCCTACAGTCCTGTCTAGAATGAAAAGATGAATGGTGCATCAAGATTACAAATCAAATCAATAGCTTGGTTATCCTAAGTTTTGAGGTTTATTTTAGTATTAATTGTGCAGTTGAAGACTGTACATGTTGATTCAAGAAAGATAACACAATATCAGTAAAACTTTCTCAACAAACAAGTGTAAAATGTTATCTCAGTGTTCATGTGAAACAAAAATGTGACAGATACAATCAACTTCTCTCACAGGCTTGCACAGAACTGCCTTTCATTCTGATCTTCCCACAGCAAGCATACTAAACCCTCTCTAATAATTTTCTTGAAGCTTGTGTACTTAATAGCTGTAATTAAAATATTTTAGCATTACAGTCTTCTTTTTCACAAAGATAAATTAGTCAAATTTGAACACATCACCACTGCATTTCCTTTAAAATTGTCCAATCAGGAATGGGTTAATTCTTAGTCAGGTTTTCTGTGTGTGTTTGCTTGTTCAATTTCAAGAAAACTTAAGTGACTTACCATACTGCCTAGAATTTGAAGATGTGAAAAACTGTACATTTGGTAGTAATAATTAGCAATAGGTGTAACTGGCTTAACCCTTTCACAGCCAGATACGTAATAGTATGTATCAAGTTAATGTACCGTTCACAGCCACTTAAGTACTATTATGTATCCAACCTATCACGCTTAAAAAGGACCAAACGAGCTATTAAAATACCCCCAGATGTCAGTGTGATCTTCTGAATAGCTTCTACGCATAATTTGTGTGGGCAGTGCTATTGGAAATTTTTTCGTAACTTGAACTAGTAGTGATATACAGAGCAAACAAAATGGCTGCCTCCTTGGATTAGTCAGAATAAACAGTGTCTATATTAATCAGCGTGGGAATTAAGTTCTTCAAGGGGGCCCGAAGAAAAAAAACGGTGAAATTGATTCGTATGGTACGTCCTAGAACATTCTGGATCGTAATTGGGGCTCTGTCAATTGTCTGGATACTTTTCCATTTCAAAATTTGCAATATCGGGGTAGATGAAGATCATACATCAGTACAGCTAGGGCCAGTTCCGCGAATTTAGACAATCGGCGGCCATTTTGAATTTGTTTGACCGAATTGCATTTTAAACAATGGTAACTGGTAGAGGAATGTACATTCTACAATTTTCATGTTCAGACCAACTTCGAATTAAGTTAAGGTAAAAAGTTATGTTACATTGCAAATATGGTAAAGAACAGTGTTCAGCTGGCTGGCTGAAAAGGGCACAATAGGAAAATTGAGGCTGGCTGCAAAAGGGTTAAATAAAAATCACTAACAACCCAATAATGTTGTAGAGTGTTAAGCCTGGTGGTGTGCCTTTAACATTGACCTTTTACTCTGTTCATTTGATGAAACACACTTATCCAATGGTAAATCTGGTGGGGGCCACTGCACCTCTTAAACGCGGGTCATACTACAGAGATTTTCAATCCGAAATAAGATCCCAATTTTTCTAAATCGGACCAATAGTTTTTCATCAGACTTTGTTCCAAGGATGGTCACACTATATCGATAACTGATTTTAGTTTGTCTCATGATAAACTGTTTTGCTACCATTACAATCAGTCTGATTTTGTATGTGTGTCTGATAAATGCTGTCTTTCAATGTGATGTCATGAAATAATTAGTTTACATTTCATTTTCATAGTACTCTGATGCAAATCATATATTTACACAAATTGGCAAATTTTTGGCTCTTTCCGACTAGAGATGGAGAAGATTTTATCTAAAACTCACAAACATCGGACTGCAGTCATATCCAAAATCACTCCAGTGTGACTGGTGCTTTAGTGCTGTAGATGCCAAGTATTTTTGTGAGTAATTGATATTTCTTCATGGAACACAAGACAGCATGTTGCCTTTTGTCTTCCAGATATCAGACAATGGCACCCCCACTCTCACTCAGAAATTCTGTGGTGATGAGTTACAAGGTAGCGAATGGCTCTCAAGATCTGGTGGAATATCTATAAGGTTTTCCAGTGATCTCAACGGTGTTGAAGGACAAGGGTTCAGTATTTTCCCAACATTTGTTGCTTGTCCTGTTAATGGATTCCAAATACTTAGCACTGGTGAAGTAAGTATGGATATCCTTTAATACATTGTGTTTATTGGAATCATCAAGTCTTTTGTTTCCCTTCCAAACTTCAAAGGAATCTATAATAAGTACAAATATCTTGAACCATAACCCTTGAGGTACATGATCACTATTGTTTTACTTGGAGGTCAAACTATGAAAAACCTTTAAATATGAAATACCAAGAAGGGGAACATTGATTGATATTATACTTGGTATCTGGGTACATAATATTTGCTAGAAGAACCTCCATGGTTTTGGTGGACATCATAGGTCATTTGGGATCACCAGAAGTCAAACTACAAACTTTGGAAAAATAATGATAGATATCATACTTTATAGTATGTGAATACCATTGTGAGAAGAATGCACATACTGGTTTTAGTGGAATCAAAGGGTCATTTGGGGTCATAAAAAGTCAGTCTTCAGTACCGATATGTCATCTAGGATGTAATGTGTTAAATGAAAGAAGCTGAGTTTTGATCATGTTCTCATAGGATGCCGGTTGAGGATCATGCCGAGAAATCTCCCATTGGATTTAAGTAGCTTCCAAAACCTGCTGAATGATAATTCACATCCTCTTGCACCTCAGGTAAACAGTGGTCTTCCCCTCTGTTTACCTATTACATAAATAATCATTCAAGCTGTCTCAGTTTTCATGTGTGCCTGGTGTTAGTGAATAAAACTCTCACAGTTCACTGAACTTGGTGTATTTGCAAAAGAGAGAAACCATGAGCCCAGTGTGTATTTGCAGTGGAAGGAAGCAAGATGAAGTTACAGTGAGATGAGGAAGAAGAGAGCGAAATTTTGCAGTCTAACTGTAATGGGGGAGATGGTTGTCATGTGATTGTGGACTTTTCCTTGTAAACTCACATGAAAACACTTTGAAACTTATTGTATTTCCAATAAATATTTGTAGTGTTCAACCACTTGCGGTGAGGGACAACGGACAAGAGATGTTAGATGTGTTAATCTTGCAACCAACACTCCAGTTGCTGATTCTTTGTGCTCTGATCCCCGTCCATCAGATTTCGAAATCTGTGACCTAGAGGACTGTCCAGGTAATAATTTTGTTTCCTTGAAAACAGACATTGTTCATAGCCTCGCTATTCCACATGATTGATTATTAAGATCATTATTAGTAAGTCTAGAATGTATTTTTCACTTCCAGTCTCCTATATTGTTATGGGTTGTCTATTTTGATTGTGTCTGTCTATATGTCTGCATGCTGGATTGATTGCACTTAACAACATTTTCAAGCCTCATTCTATTGTTGCTCTGCTGGGTTATTGTCATGCTACAAATCCAATTATTTAAGGCTCTTTTTATCATGCTACTGATAGATTTCTTCCATTCAGTTTACAAACGAGGATACAGCAGTGCTTACTCCTAATACTTGCATCCTGGTTACATAAAAATGATTGTTACACTAAAATGTATGTTGCAAGTTGTCTCTTTATACAAAGAAGCTGTATTGCATGATATTACTAGGGTCCAACTGTTCAACTGTTCAGCCCCAGGCATTTGTTGCAATGAAAATAGGAAAAAGAGTTACAATTTCAGAGAGGTCAATTTATTAAAGCTTTAATTTATTTTTGCATAACATACAGAAAAATCACACCTTGATTTAAAGTTAAGACTGATGGCTATGACCTTTATGTGGCCTTGGTGCACTTGCCATTGTGTTACTTGAACATATTAAGCGATCTGTGTGACAACACAGCTATGCTACTACTGATTGACAGGCAAGAACAGGTCAATTGTTTTTTTTAATTATGATAATGACTCTTTATGGGAGTAGATGTTATTGCAAAAAGGTTCATTCCAATCATGGCTTTTTTCTTACTTTAGTTTGCGACCGTTTGATTGAAGACACAGTGACACAATTATCATCAGAGAATTACCCCATGGAATACCCATTGAACCAGCAGTGTGATTTTGATTTTGTATCACCTGACAATCGATGTTATAGGCTCTTTTTCAGTGTGTTAGATTTCCCTGAACCTGATGTACTTACTGGTTGTGATGAAGACTACTTACTGGTAAGCAAAATTATCCATTGCTCAATGGGCATAGTCACTACTTAACATTAGAAGAAGTCCATTACTAAAAGGTAGTTTTTATTAACATGTGACAAATGCTAACATTTCATGTGTGGGGCCCATTCCAGTGGAAAGTTTGAATTACTTTTCTTTTGGGTTAACTTTTTCCTTTTTTGACAGAGCCAAGCTTTATTGTGGTTCAGGTTGAGTGTTGTATACATAAATCAGTGGGGAAGGGAAGGGAGAGGAGAGGGCATAGCACTGTAGTGAAGCCATTTGTGTCATAGGAACATAGTGGTCTGTATATAGTTACAGCAATAGCATAATTTTCCCAACTTTTCAACTATTCCAAAAAAAAAGTTGAAATTGTTTTGTATATTCCCTTTCAGTTGACAGAAGATGGGGAGTATGGAAGGACTGAACGCTATTGTGGTTATCGTGAAGCATTCTTTCTTGACAGCCGTTACCCTGAAATGAGATTGACACTTGTCACTGATGGCATCTCTACTGGTGATGTAGGATTTGAAATAGCTGCGGCATCCTTAGGAGCTTGTCCAACTGTTGGCTTTGTGGCTGGGGAATTTGGCAATGTGAGTATTTTTGCCATGAAATTTGTCAACCTGACTAAAGCTATTAAAAGCATCTTAGCCAGATTGGTTTGTTGTAATACATTAATATATTCAGGTTATTGATAAAATAAGATCCCAGATTTTGTCATAACAGTTTGACTTTTGGTTTGCCTTTGACATGGAGTTTACAATCCCTTGGCTGTCTCCAACCCCCAAAGCTGTTTATACCTCTATGTTCCAACGGCTCTAAGTTCTGACACACAAAACAACCTCATCCTACCTTTTATCCTAACATTGAGCTCAGTGAAGACATGTTGGAATGTAGAGACATCTGAACAAAAAGACCGTGGAACATACCCCACCCGATAGCCCCATACTTTATTGGTAGTGGATCTATGATTTGTAGAAACCTTTACAAGTGTTTAGCTCACTTTTCACTTTTTGACCTGCAAATAAGGAAAACTTATCATTTTTATCTGAAGCATAGAACATTTTCATAACTGCATTTCTAATGAATGGGATTTATGCGATTCCCCAATTTGATAAAAAACCATCAATGCAGAGTTTTATATCTGGGGAACTGTTGTCATGGAAACCATGTACTTGTGCATTCTGGGATTAAGTGCTCCAAAGATTTATTAAGATTTATTAAATGTTTCTCCTTTGATTTATTCAGTTGTAAGAAAAATATTGAGAAAGAAATAGTTAATTTTCAGACATAACCAGTAAATCCATAACTGGCAGTTGCAAGCTCATCTCTTATCTGAAGGTAGAATGGTTGATTATATGTTCAGTTTTGTTGACCCTTCATCAGGGCTATAACTGTACCAGAATAGTTTGGTTGCTGGGACTTGACAGCTTATGCAAATTTCCATGGCAACTGTATTTTCGGAGCTTGATGACTGCTCTCTCTTCCTTGTTACAGTGCTCCAAAGCTTGTGGAGGAGGGGAGAGGTCCAGGACAATCTCTTGTCTTAACCTTCGAAATGGAGAAGTTGTCTCTGAAAATATGTGCCCAGGAGAAGATAGACCTGCAGAGACTGAAGCTTGCAATTTAGAACCTTGTCCTTGTGAGTACTTGTGAAAAATTTTTCCCCTGCTCCATTACTTCTCTATGTTTTGTTTGTCCATATAGTGATTACTCCTCATAATTTCTCATTTTTTCATCATTTTTGTCAATCATTTGCCTGCCAATTTTATGATTTATGTAATTGATCACTCATTTCATGATTTCTATAGATATGTTTGCACATTTCTAAAAATTTGCATGCTCATATTGTTGCCAGTTTGTTGCACATCCCTCAATCTTATCGACTATTTGATTAGTTATCTCTGTACAGTACTTGCTAATTTGACCAATAATAAAAATTTGTTATCATTAGTCATAATATAGCACCTATGACTAGTGTAGCACCATTTTACCAGTAGGGAATATTACAAATAGGAATATTTAAATTCTCAATATTGCCAATACAGATCTGATGTCAATATTTGAAATATGAGGCTACTTTACAAAACCACAGTCTGTTGTAGGGCTGATGTGATTCATCAATAATAACAATAATCCAGTTTCCCCATTTTATGATACTGGACACCCTTTAAGTATCGCGATATCATAAAACAAAGTAAAAGCAAATGAGAGCATTGTGTTTTTTAACAATATTCATAAACATTTTTTTGCAGTTTTTCATGTTTTTAAATACATGTCATGCTGCTACAAAAACAATCAAGCAATTTAGAGTTTGAAATGTATCAAATATAAAACTGAATACATTCACAAGTTCAATTTTTGTTTGGTAATATTGCGATACTATGATGTATCACAATACTTTCAGCAGCGATAAATGCGATACCATTCTGCTTTATTGTGACGGCCTTCGTCTATTGCCACTACCACTAAGTGTAGTTTCATTTTCATTAAGTATAGCAGGACCTATAATTGACTGTATTGAAAAGGTAATAGTTAATGCAGCAAAGGATGAAAAATAATGGATAGGAAGTGTCAGCATTTTTGGTAAATTTTACCAATAATGTGAATGTTGGACAAAAATGGGGAATATTGGCCAATACCAATATTGAATACTAATAATCGGCTTAACGTGACCTATTACTCCCAATCAGCAGACCATTTGTTGCAATAGTGTTACATTTACTTCAACAGAGTGAGGATGTTACGGTTAGTCCAAAACCAGAAACTGGTTTCTGTGGCCATTAAAACCAGTTTTTAAATCAAAACCATCATTTCAAAAAAGGACATTGCCTTTACATATGTACCGTGTAAGAGGTCCAGCCACGTCTATGGAATTTTTGGAAATTTCATAAAAGTTAGGATCCACATCCCATACATTTTTTTAAAAGGGTAGCGGACTTTGCGGCGAAAAAAGTGTGAAATGCGTAGCAATTTTGAAATGGAAATCAAACTATGATTGGTTATTGACCGGTTTTTGCAACAACCAGTTTTTCAGTTGTGCAAAAATTTCAAAAACTGAATCAAACCACAACCAGTTTTACTGGTTTTCAAATCAAAACCAGTTTTGTGAATAGCCTTACAACAGGGGTGTCTTTTATTCTTCTAAGCTGTCCTCTGCAAATTCATCTCAATTGTTTTATTATATTACCCTTTAGAAGTTTATCTAAATTGTTTTATTATGTTACAGCTTGTGACCAGTACTTCAATGCCTCCAACTCTGTCATTAGAAGTCCAAACTACCCACTCATGTATGAACCAAATCAAGTCTGCAGCTATCAACTTGTCAACCCGACTGGATGCCTACAGATTGTGTTTGAAGACCTGGAACTACAGGAACCTAATGATGGTGTATGTGATGCAGACGCTTTGCAGGTATATTGTCCAACTACACATTTATGTAACAAAACCAGCATTCTGAACTTAAAACATGCTCTCGTTTTTGTTATTTCTTTTGGCTTGAAAACTTTAGATAGCATAATATTAGATTGATGGGCTGTCCCTTTAGTAAGTAATATTAAGTTGGGCGCATTTATCTTTGGACAGCATAATTGAACTACGTTGAGGGCTTTGGATGACATTTTGATTTGGCAAGCATGCGATAAGTTTCATGCTCATGTTATCATGTCAGATTTATGCTTAAGGCTGGCTCAATCTTGTAATTGTTGGCCACCACTGCATACAAAATGCTCTCCATGTACTACAAAAACAGCCCTTTTCAAACATCACCCATTTAGTTAATGTAAAGCCAAGTTTATCCAAGTCACATTAATTCAAGCCATGACTTTGCAAGATTCCAGCCATTCTTAAAATCATGCAGAAGCTGGATAATGAGTTTCCCTTTTCCAATCAGGGAAAAGTGTGCAACTTTTAATGGGCCATGAGAGAAAGTGGTCCGTCTCTTACATTTGTCTCATTTACAAACAGTTTATCTCCTAGATGATTGGCTAGGATGGCTTTGCTTGTTGGAAGTAGGTCAAATTGATCATAGTGGCCTTTTTTTAGTCTACATCACAAATTTACATATATATACCTCATGTTTATTCATGAAGTAGGTTTCAAAGCAGCAGTTGTCATGTTCAATGGTCAATATTTGATTAAATGGGAGTTGTGGCTATTATTGACACTTTTAATGCTTTTCACATCAAATAAGCTGGCATGACATTTACAAGTTCACAGACCTTTAAACTAATTGTGCTGAGTTGTGGTTAGATAACTCTGTGTTAACACAATTATGTCAATTTAATAAAGTTCACATTCTCTTCCTTCCAATAATAAATCTCAAGGCCCCAGCCACCGTAAATCTGTGTTACTGTCCAGAGGCATACTGTTTACCTCTCGCAATGTATTATTTTCCCTGTTTAAAACTCCTAATGTAAACATCCAGTAAGGAAGGACAGCTTTGTCAGGCATGATTGCTGGACAGTATGTACTTCTCAGGGGTGCTCTTCCCCCCTACCATCCCACCCTGAAGGTGCTTAACACTGGGATTAACTAACTCATGTGGACTTGTCTGAGGGCGCACTTCTTGTCACATTGGTATACAATTCTAAAATGATTTCAGATTAATTCACTCTACTTGTGTAGTAATGCATAGTAGATGTAGCAAGCAGTAAGTAACATTGCTTGTGAATAACTATATCAGTATCTTTTGAGGAACTCATTTTACATGGAGACTTTAAATGGTTACTCTAAGCATTTCAGAACTCTAGTCAAAAGAAAATAATTCCCTGCTGGTTTTGATCCATTTCCTATTTGATATGATCATTGTAAGTTACTCAAGTGCCATTGCTGTATGATGTATCCTCTTTTATTGCATACTATGTAATAGATCTCGGATGATGGGCCATTCTCTGATCACCTGACAGCAGTCTACTGCGGTGACGTTGATCCCGCCCCTTGGTTGTCAAGGAGTGGAGATGTTACTGTGGTCTTGTCAACAGATGCCTCTGTGGAGGAGTCTGGATTCAGTTTAAGAATGTTCTACAGCAGTTGCCCAACTTTTGGATATGTTTACACAGCATGGAGTGGGGTAAGTTAAAGCACTGGCTGAAAAAATGGTATTTTGTCTTATCCAGATGCATTTGTTTCATATTCCAGTATTTATAGCCAGGTAAAGTGTAATTTAACTAGCTGTGCATCATACAGTTTTGCTCTGTGCAACTCAATCCAATCACCGTGTCGCCAGTAGTCATGCAATGTGAGTGGGTCTACAACTGCAACTGGCAGTTTTAAGTCGCATCACCTTTACTTGTGAAAGATGAACATTTCCCAGTGGCATCTGACATGTTTGGTAGGTTGAAGTAGCTTTGACCAATCAGGTTCTGAGGATTGTGCGTGTAGTTAGTTGGATGGGGTTTCACGCCTCAACTTATAACCTCATGGTTTAATCTAGCGGCGCCCACTGCCGCTTTTCCAGTTGTGGGGCACTGGATTGTTTTCCTTTGCCCCGTTGCTTATGCAAACAGCAATAGGTTCCATTTTTAAATTCTTTGGTATGATTCGACCTGGGAATCAAACCCGGGCCTCCCGCGTGAGAGGCGGAAACTCTACCACTAGACCAAACACATGGTTGATTGTGCATGTGATAGAAAGCCTTGTAAAATACCATAGTGCAGCTGTGTCAGCTAGCCAGTCATGTAGTGTGCTGCATTGTCAATAATCGGAACGAAAGTTGCACCAACTCTTGAATACTAGGTCATGAAAGTCCAGTTGAGTTGGGTTATGCAAAGTTTTGTGATTTGAAATTTTGTAATCTTAACTGGTGGTAACCAGAATTATACTACAAGTGGTATTCTGTTTCATAATACATCATTTCTCTTCTTACATAAAGTGTTCTGTGACTTGTGGATCAGGTCTGGAATTTAGGAATATTTCCTGTCAAAACTTGGAATTAAACTCTGATGTGGATGAATCAAATTGCCCAGAGGATCCTCCTGCAACTTCAAGAATCTGTACATTAGGACCTTGTCCAAGTAAGTGGTAAAGCCAGCGCTGCATCATAAAATCTTTCATCCAAAACTTCACTCTCCTTAATGCCAGTAAAATTCCGAGTTACCTGGAAAAGCTACAATACAGAAGCTGTTGGATTGTGATTGATTGCAACCAGTATCTCATCAGTTTACCTGTCTCCAAACATCCTGGACAGCCAGAACATGTTATGTGATTATCATTTGGTAGATATATTCCAACCTGAACAGTCTCAAATGGAGGGCTTTACAACATGCCATATGTAAGAGCTGCTGGAAAGGAAACAGTTTCAGTGTTCTCCATGAGGGGTTTTAAGGGGGCAGCCCACCCCCAAATGAAAGTTGCCACCCCTTTAAATAGCAACCTGCCCCCTCATTTGTTAGTTAGATGAGGTTTTACGGCTCAGTTTCTAACCAATTGGTTTAAGTTGGGCTGGCCACACCCTTTTTTGCAGTTGTGGCTCACTGGCTTATTTCTCTAGAAAAATCCCACTCTCTATGAAAGCTCTGCTTGGACTTTGAAAAAAGTTGACAATTTAATAGGCTACTACTATTTGAAGTGAAGGTCTAACATAATGTTGGATAAAAATGCCACCATTTATCATCTCAATTATCAAAAATTTCTTTAGGTGCTCCCTCCCCTGGCAATCCCTTTGGGATTGTGTACGGGCTTTGCATGTGGCCACCCCCTCTCTTGAAAATCTGTGGAGAACACTTGAGTTTATGGGCACTTCAATTAGCAATTGTTACCATAGCTCATAGTAAGGTTTTGACTTGTTGGTAGTTGGAGGTATGTTCTTTAAATTCCGTGTTTCCAGTTATATTAAATGATAACACCCAGTATGTACAGTACTCTACCACTTAGTGATGATTATTCTCTGTACTTAATGTCTTCACGTACATGATTTGAAAAAAAGCATGTAAAACGTCTAGGTGGTCAGTCAATCAAAGTCTTGAATCTCTCTTTATGTTTCAGGTTGTGATCTTTCAATTTCATCAGCTCCTGCAACTATTAACAGTCCCAATTATCCAATGAGGTATCCTAATAGTGCCAGCTGTGAATACAAGATCTTCAATCCAGCTGGTTGTGTCCAGGCAGTTTTCTCCAGCCTTGACCTTCAGTCGGAGGGTGAAAGCTGTGTAGATTCAGTATTGGTATGTTAAACTGCTATTACATTAACTACCGTGCATTGTCAGGAGGGCTGTCACAATTCATTGATAGTCATGATAATCGTGATGCTAGTTTTCCCGCGATACAAAACTGGACATCCTTCAAGTATCGCAATATCAAAAAAAAAAAAGAATCAAAGGAATGCACTGTGTTTTTGATTTCTTGCCAAAGGCAGGCAAGGAATCTATGCGATGGTGATGTCGTGTGTGTGTGTGTATGGGTGTGTTTGTGTATGTGACCCCTAGCTTGTAAATACGTTATCTCAAGATAGCAATGACAGACAGTTTCCATATGTAGTATATAGATTTGTCATGTTGAGAGGAAAAACCCTATTGTTTTTGGTGAAGGTCAAAGGTCATCTGAGGTCACCAGAGGTCAAAAATCGAAAACCTTGTAAACAGGATATCTCGAGATAGCGATGACTGACACTTTTCATATTTAATATATATATTTGTCATGTTGAGAGGAAGAACCCTATTGTTTTTGGTGGAAGTCAAAGGTCATTTGGGGTCATCGGAGGTTAAACTGCGAAAACCTCGTAAATGGCTTGTAAACACGAAAACCTCAAGATAGCAGTGACCCACACTTTTCATATTTGGTATATGGATTTGTCATGTTGAGAGGAAGAATCCTTTTGTTTTTGGTGGAGGTCAAAGGTCATTTGAGGTCACCCGAGGTTAAACTGCGAAAACCTCGTAAATGGCTTGTAAACATATCTCAAGATAGCAATGACTGACATTTTTCATATTTGGGACATAGATTTGTCATGTTGAGAGGAAGAACTATTGTTTTTGGTGGAGGTCAAAGGTCATTTGAGGTCACAGTTGGTCAAAAGCCTTGTAAACATGATATCTCAAGATGGCAGTGATGGACAGTTTCCATATTTGGTAGATAGATTTGTCATGTTGAGAGGAAGAACCCTATTGTTTTTGGTGAAGGTCAATGGTCATTTGAGGTCACCAGAGGTCAAAAACTGAACTTTGTAAACATGACATTACAAGGGAGGAAGCATAGACAAATCT